>JAVQJF010028610.1:0-20503 GCA_036023855.1 Gadopsis marmoratus | reverse complement strand
AGAGAGAGAGAGAGAGAGAGAGAGAGAGAGAGAGAGAGAGAGAGAGAGAGCGAGAGAGAGAGCTTTAAGGGCTTTCATGCTGGTGTGTGATATCTAGCTATTTCTGCTACTGTGATCTCCAGAGATGATATTCTCATCGACTCCCACTGCTCGTCTGTATTAAAAAAGCCCGCTGGAGTGCAGTTGCTTAAATAGATGCAAAACTAAGAAGCACAGAATAAACAAAACAACAATAGAATTTTCTTCTTGCTTCGCAGTTTTCACGTCCGTTACAGAGTTTGAGGGAGCTCCTCTAAGATGGCTTAGCTGTTGTTGTTTATTGTTGATTCATTATTTACCTTGGTGAGGTGCGGTTGCAAACGTCACACCATTAAACATTCATCTCCATGTACACCCGACGAATGTCACCATCAATCGCCATCACCCTTCACTGTCAATCCGCTCGCTCTCTTTCTTTTCACCAGCATCTCTCTTCCTCTCATCCTTTCCATTCACTTGCTCTCTCTACGGTCCATCTTTCTGTTTGACCTTTTGTCTGTCTTTTTATCTCATCCTTGTCCTTTACCTCCTCGTCCTCACCTTTTTATCCTGCTTCTTCTTCCTCTTTTCCTCCCTCACATCTTTTGTTTTCATCTCTTCTTTTACCATCATTTCTTTCACCCGCTTCATTTTCAAATAGAAATGGTCACTTTGCTTTGTTCCCTTTGCTTTTTGCCATTATTCATGGCAATAACATATTTGGATGCTTGTTAGACTTAAACACATTTATCAGCATAATAAACAGTATCCCTTTGATCTGCAACATGCTTTCATTTAGTTCTTCCATTTGGGAGTTATCTGGCTCAATTCCCCGGGAAGAAACCCCTTTGGTATCTTGGTTAAAGTTATGCATCAACTTTGCAGCCGCAGGAAGGAAAAATAATGAAATGGGTTGATGGAAAGCAGCAGAGAGCAACACAGCAGTCACTGCTTTAACAATTCCCATCACAATCACACAAGAGTTTTGTTCCAAGATGAGATCAAACGGTAACACCAAATTATTCCTGACCTTAAAGTCGCATTCACTCATGAAGAGATTTTGAATTATAGGATATTTAACAATGCAGCCACCTCATTTAGCCAGACTGGATTTGGAGAACAGAAAACAACCCGTTATAGACTTTCACATTTAGTGAAAATCCAATAGCCTTTAACTGATAATAGCAAGTTACTTTACATTTTCATCACTCTTGACCATTTCCAAATACTTTTTCAACTGAATGTCTACCTTCCTGGCAGCCTCTAATTTCATTTCACATATTCATTTCACAGACTTGAGATATAAAATCCATCACAGTAAACATTTGGTTAATGTTTTGTCAATTTAATTGTATTACTGTGTGGTAATGCAAAAATCTGTTGTTGGTTCAAACAGCAAAGCTCCACCATCAACCTTATATTGCCAGAAATGGCATTGTAATAGTATCCTCTTCTCATCTCGGATGCTGTCCTGATTGTTGAAACACAAAGAGAGAGCAGAGGAAGGTTCTCCAAACTCTACTTTAAACTACATTACTACGCAATGATAACATTGTCTGAAAACCAAAAAAAAAAACTCAAGGCATCAACATTCCCATTGTGAGCTGATTTAATAGAAGAATAAGCAGAAATCACCTTTCCCACCTATAACGTAAGAAAACAATCAGAAAATGCCCTCCAGTAACGTAAAGTATTGCTATTCCATTCTCTCGCTGTCTCCTGTTCAGATGCACCCTGCTCAGAGCTCCAGGGCATGTTGTCTGGGCTGCTACCCGACTCCCAGATCTCTGCGTCGTCCATGAGAGACATCCACGGCTCCATGGGGGCAGCCAGGCTGGTGGCCAGTCGATCGGGCTGGTTTCCCAATCCAACACAGCCCATAGCTGGAGAAGAGTGGCTACAGGTATGTGTCCTCATCCTTATGATCTTGTTTCTTACATTACAGTAAATGTTCTACATTGCTTGTTTCCCATCACAAAAGAGACTGTAGCTGGAGATGAGAGGCTACAGGTGGGGTTCATTTTACTGCATCAGAAAGAAAATGTTGCTAATTGGAACCTCTTTATATCCCAGTCAGCATCTTTTGTCCCTTTTCTGGCCATTGTCACTGGTTTTGCTTCCATAATTCTCCACATTCTTCGGGGAGAAGTTCCTGGAACTAACTAAAAATGAAAATGGGTCATCCCATCCAAAACAAAGACGATCATAGTAGAACAAACCCAAAACAACAACCATACAGTCTATGCAATGGCAATTGTCACTGGAAAATGCATGCTGGACAAACGATGATTTCAAAGCCCATTTGGGGAAAATAAGGAGCTGGAATCAGCTTCAAGAAACTAAAGTTGTAACCGAGGATATTGCAACATTTAGGAAAACCACCATGACAAAATTGTGACCATAAAATGAAACAATATTATAAAAGGATCACAATGCATGCAGCAAGCTGCAAAACAACACAGTAATGATCACCATTCTGAACCACCGACTAGGTTGAATGAAATACAATAGAAATGCAAAGAAGAACCTAGTTCTTAAGCCTGGCAGTGAATAGTTCTGTAATGGAAAACCAGCTTTGATCGATTGTGTAGTCTGCAGGGAAAGTCAGAGTCGCCACAATGGGAGGGGGATCTGGAAAGTGATGGGCTTCTGTGGCAAAGAGTGAGCTAGCAACAATATTTGCGTTTGTCTGTGTTACAGGCGGACATTGGTATGCCCAAGATGGTGCGTGGCATTATTACCCAGGGTGCAAGGGGCCTGGAGGGCAGCAACAGCGCTGAGAACCGAGCGTTTGTCAGGAAGTATAAACTGGCCCACAGCTTGAATGGCAAAGACTGGACTTACATCACTGACAGCAAGACTGGGTTTGCTAAGGTAAACACACACACATCATCTCTGTCTGTCTGACACATACATGTGTACTCTCCTCTGATTGTCACTGTCAGTTCTACCTCATTTGTAGTTTATTTATAGCTGTCTTTCAACTCAATCCCTCTCTTTCTTTCTTTCTTTCTCTCTCTCTCTCTCTCTCAGCGTTGTGATTTTCAAGAAGAAAAAAAACATTTTATTACAGCCGGATAATAATCTCTGATAATAATTCAATTTGATCACCTCACTCCTTCTCCCTGCTACTGTCTTTGCTTCTCTCTAAGTCCTCTCTGCTTTGCTCTGAGTCTCATCCTCTCATTCACTCATCCTCTGTTTGTCTCTCATGGGTGTTAATTAAAACTATCTTTCCTGCATCACCACTCAACACTGCTGGCAGTCTAACGCACTGTGAGACAGGGCACTTTAAACTCTGTTCTCCTTTCAGAGTCTCTGTCTTAAAATGCTTTAATAGCACTACTGAGTGCCTGGCTTTTCTCCTGATGCTAAAATCCTGTTCTCTCTCATCTGCCTGTCTTTTTAAATGAGCATCCTGGGAAATTCATCATACGTTTTTTAAAGTTCCAGAAATGGGGGAAGACAGAAGATACAATTCAATTAATGAAACCAATATTACAAATTTCACAGCCATTTTGAGAGGATTGGTGCAGTCTCCTCCGTTTTCAGCTCGTAATAAATCTTGTTCTTTTGCCAGAGGCTGCTGCAAGCCGCCTCAGAAAATTACTTGAAAATCAAAGGAAACGCGGTCTCTGTTGTTATTTTTATGACACATGTCATACTGTGCTTGGAAACAACAAACACAACAAGTGTTATATGACATTGGAGAGACAGGCTCACCATTTTGCCATTGTTTTTCAATGAGACGTGAATGCTGGAGTGTGAGGGTGAAATGACAAATTTAACTACCTCTGCAGCATTTACGTCTCCCTCCATTGTTTCAGAATACTCATCCTCAACGCTGTCTTCACCACAGAACAATGTATCAGTGCACCCACTCTGACAGATGCCACATATATCAAACAAGCATGGAGTAAAGCTTATCACTCATGGTTTTGTATCTTAGACGCAGCTCAGGCAGCTATGGCTTTAAGGCAAACTCTGACAAGCAATGATACTTGTAACACATTTTCCTTTAAATCAGCACAGCAGGATGTTACTGTGCTGAGCTACAGTCAAAAGAGCAGCTGTCATCAGTGGAGCAGACTACAGAATGTTGCCATGTCTTCCATTTAAGTGCACAAATTGAACTTAGGAATGTCAAAATTGGCAGGAAAACATTGTTTATACTGGAGGGGACATCTTTTTATCCTTACATATGCCTTGTTGTAAAATGAAAATAGCAACGCACTCTCTAATAACTCTCTAAACACACATCGGTATCAACATGGCTTTGCCCTCCCTCCTCTTAGATTTTCGAGGGGAACGGCCACTACGATACTCCAGAGGTGCGGAGGTTTGATGAGATAGTGGCCCAGTACATCAGAGTCTTTCCGGAGAGGTGGTCACCTGCTGGGATCGGCATGAGGATGGAGGTCCTCGGCTGTGACCTGCCTGGTAAGAACACACGCGTGCACGTGTAAGATAACAGGAGGCTACACACACTTCCAGACTGAAACGTCCACATGCAACACACACACACACTGCAGGAGTTTGCAGGAATGTACGCTTGAGCACACACATACAGTACAAGATAAATACATAAACACATTCATTCTCAGCGGCAGTACCCTCCTGTGTTTATGACCCACACATAAAATACCATGCAGTCTTGAAAAAGTACTATTAAGGCAGATTATCCACCAACTGTGATCAAGAGCAAGTTTTTCCAAATCATACATATATAACTATAATTATTATGAGTTTACTGCATATATGTATTTTACATCATTACAAAAAAACACATTAGTGACTGAAATGTGAGAACCACTCCATTAATCTCTCTGACATCTGTAATTAATGTGTATGTGTATGTATGGTTAGAGGCGTGTATATGAGCATTTCTTTGTGTATCTCTGGTTCTGTATGTAGAGTATAATACATATATATATATGTGTGTGCGTGTGTGTGTGTGTGCTTGCGTGATTTCTGCATAGTGGTTGACTATGTGGTTAATCACCTTGCTCTATAGGAGGTATTGCAGCATGTCTGGACAGGGCTTAACATGTCTAGGTCATGGGACTTTTACTAATAGCGGCCAGCTGTGTAGTTGTACTGCATTGTGTTCGCTGCCTATTATGTTAACTTAACATGTAGCTAATGTCTAGTGAAGGATTAGGTGTAGTACATGGTCTGTTGAAATTTGGTGTGGATCCGTGATCTATTCTTTAAAAAAAAACATCAGCTTTGCTTTTTCAGTATGCTCCATTTTAAATACTGTATATATATTATTTTCTACCCAAGGATTGGTGTTGCTTATAAAGAGTGATGAATGCAGACCGTTAGTCTAAATGTTTCTTTATTGAGCCATGTGAATACAATTTATTACAATATGTTACTGTTGTATGGAGCTTGTTAGCTGTGGCAAGCAAATTATTCTCACGTGAACAATTAATAATAAAGCAGGCCATTGTAGGACTCGCCCCACATTTAGTCTTTACAGTTTCAATAATGATACAGCTGAAAACAGTAATTGTACTCTACTTAAATATTTTCTTAACCAAACCATATTGTTAGTTGCAAACGGCTCTTAAAAATGTTACTATTGGGTCCACCCTCCCCTCCTCTCCTCCTCTCCTCTCCTCTCCTCTCCTCATGTGCCATCACATCATACCACTCTAGTCAGGTTTTGACATGCAAGGGGTGAAGACAAGAACAGGAAATGACACGTACCTGTTCCCAGTGGACATGAAGAGGGAAGTTGGCTGCAACTGATGGCCTGCCACAAGAATTCTGTATTGCTGAACTGTGTGTGTGTGTGTGTGTGTGTGTGAATGAGAGAGAGAGAGACCCCGAAGGGAACACTATATCCTAGATATGTCAGGACTAGCCAAGAGGTTAGTGATGATGGGGAGAGAAGGGGCATCCTCTGCTGTTATCACAGGGTTAACAGGTTACAGCTATATTTAAAATCAAATTCAGGCATATTTGTTCAATTAAGCTGATTTAAACTAAACTAATATAACTCATCCCCCAGTTTTCAGCATCCATAATAAGAGGACCTGCAAGCGTTGTATATCATGAATGGCAGCAAATGGTTTCTTTCTAATAAATAAAACAGATAAATGCGACTTAATATGTCCAATCATGCTGACTGTACTGTGATTGTACCGGCAGTGTTGCATCCTGTCCATACACACCTATGGCATTAGTTTAGTACAATTTGAAAACATTCACAAAGCTGACAAAAACAACAAATGACACAGTGCAGGGACAGGCAGAAAACACAGCCTGCTTATTTAAAGCCTCCACCTGAATAAGTTTCACAGTCACAGAGGACACAAAATGAACATTCAGAAAATAAAGGTGATGGCGAACTAATACTTTTTTATAACGACAGACAACAACGATAATATCATGCGCATATCTGCAGCCATCATCTCCATGATCACAGTACGGATCAACCTCTTGGCTATTGCAGTTCCAGCGATTGTCTGTTGGTCTGGCCGTCTATGTCTGCATGCCAGATGTTTGCCTTCTGGATGTAATCCGCGCAGTAGACATGACAACTGTTCATTCCCACTTTACATGAACACCACAGCAACAGCTCCTGCAACCATCGTACATACGACACACACTCACACACTGAGATAATTCTACATCAATGGCTTCGAGCAAGTAGATTTTGTTGAATTTCACTTTGTCTGGTTTGTAATTGTCGCCACGCTAATCGACGCTGGGATAATAACACTGAAAAACACATGATCTCACCAGTCATGCAGTCACAATCATTTTGCTAGTGCTATAAAGAAAAACAATAAAACAGAAAAGCACATCCGACTGAAGACAAAATAGGCTTTGTTTCTCTTCTCTCGTGTGTGTGCGCGCGTGTGTGTGTGTGTGTGTGCGTTTGTGCTTGAAAGTGTTGAGTTTTAACGGGAGATAAAATATTCAACAGAGTGCATCATCTCCAGTCCACTGAACACAGCTGTTTACACATACAGTAAGTCACAAGCACACAAAAACACACACGCATTCAACTCTAGCGGACCTCTCCTACAAATACACACACACACACACACACAGATACACAGATACACACACAGAGCTACAGATAGGAAGGAAGATATAAAGTCATACAGGAAAAGGCACCTTTCCTTTCTCTGTGTAATACTTTCCATTTCTTCAAGCAGGCAGCATTCCATATGGTTCAAGCCCTGATTTTTCTTAAAAGGGACTTCCTTCCTCCCTTTAGAAACTGGAGTTGTAGGAGTTCCTTTCCCCCCCCCCAGAGCTTCAGCGTGCAGTCGAGCCACCGCCTCGCCTGTCTCAGCGCTGCTCAGGAAGTAAAGGGGTGAATTATTGAATTGATTAATAATAAAAGGAGACATCGGCAGTGTCAGCCAATCACATGTTCACTGACACACTCGCAAACATACACACACACAGGCCAGCCTGCGGTTGATGCAGCAGTCAGAGCAGCTGTTGGTTTCACACCTCTGTTCCTAAATAACAAATCTGGATCCATTTAAAATGTTGTTTTGGTTCAAGACTAATTTATTGATTGTTCAAAAGCGGAGACAAAGACAATATGATTCCATGTCAGTCACAAGCCTCGTATCCTCTAAACATCTGCTTTAACAAACTCACCAAGAAATTGCTTTTCCATTACTGCCCCTGTATTGTTTTCTTATTTCACAATGAAGCGCACTGACCTGGCTTCGGGGCTCTAAAACAATTTCCTCACATGGGAGAGACAATCTCAGCACCCAGTTACAATGAAGAAATCCGAAATTACGGATACAGGGTTCTTAGGGGGCACACAATAATGTAGTTTAGCATCTCATTACTGCGCCAAACCCTCGGTGCGAAAACAGAAACAAAAGCCAGAATATTATTGCAGAAATCATTCTGACCATTCACGCTAACTATGGAGGCAACATGTAATTTAGGTCTAGTAAGCCCGACTATTGGATGGGAACTGAAAGCTGCCAAGCTGCCAGTTTTGTTCATGTTTTAAATGACTGAGCTATCGGAACATCTGCTATGCTCTCATCGCTTTACTCCACACCTAGTTGTTGGCAGGCGGGCAGACACATATGTACACACACATGCACACACACCACCTGTTTGGCATGAAGACAAAGGTTTGTTCTTAGTTGTGTAAATACATGCTTAGGTTCTCATTTCCGATGAAAACTGCAGAGTTATGGGTGGGGTACTAGGTGAAAAAAACAGAGAGAGAAAGCAGCTTTGTGTCCGGTGTCTCAGAGTGGCTAATAACAGCTTTGTCTTCATTCATCGGCTGCTGTTGCTGCTCTTTGGATCATGGACCTTCACTTGTCACCAAACATTAGACACTGCCAGCCAGATTCTGACAGAAATTATACTTCTTAACTCTGTGTTCCAGCAAAACCACGATGATGAGCCCAATAGGGGCACTGCGTTTGGAAGACTATGCACCATTAAGGCTGACGGCTTGCTTCAGTTGCCTTACACCTAAACAGTTGTCGTGTGAAGTTAGGCCAGTCATAGCAAAGAGGTCGGCCCTGTGACTGGCAGTGTGTGAGTTTGGGCTAACTGGGGAGATCCCTCAACAACTACTCTCAAGGAGTCTTTAAACAAAGCAGACAGCATCCAGACCTAGAAAAGAGGTGTGTGCCCGTGACAAATCCCAGTGAGAATGCAGAGTTTTATGAAAGTGAAGCAGTATGTTGTTTTAAAAGCACATTGGGTCAGATTTCCATGTAGGGAAACTAAACAAAGGTTGATGATAGTGAGTTTGTAACTGACGTTGTAATATGCAGGGCAACTGATAGCCAAGCACCTTCACTGTATCTGTCTTTCACATGTTGATGATGTTGGATATGGAACACACACACACACTGTTCCATAGTTACATTGGCACCCTGGAGGGAATGTTGCTTAGAGTTCTTGCTCTAGAACATTGTAGAGGTGTTCTGCTGTTCCAGGTTTCCAGCCAGTCGTTCAGGTTTAGCCAAGAGTGTGTGCGTGTGTGTGTGTGTGTGTGTGTATTTTCCAGGTCCAAGACTCCTGATCACTTTCACATGTGAGCCGTGGCTCCACTCCAGAGACTTTCACGTGATTGGTGGGATGTGTCCTTACACCCACTCATCTCTCTGCAGACACTCCTCCTCTCGCTGCAGAGAGCATAGTGATGTAATTGTAAACATCAGTACATTTACCAATAAGGACAACAACCAGATTTCAAAATATTCTCATAAAGTAACTAATGCATTCATTACTTTGCACAGAAGTATGCTGTAAATGGGAGGCATTTGATTTACATGATTATATAGGCTAACAAATAGCTTTATAAGCTATAAATAATACCAGTTTTAGTAATAGCAGTGTTCAAAGAGCAAGCAATGGGTAGACATATTATTTAATAATAATTATTAATTATTGCTTTATTTTTAATTAATGTTGTTATTTAAAAAAGTAATTTAAAGTGATCTGAAAGACACCATAACAAATTGCTGGGTAGCAACAGAGTGGCTTTCTTTAATAATAAAAAGAAAAGACCTGAGCGAACAGCAAGCTGCCTGCTGCTGATTCCATTATTTCGATTCATAAAGTTACAGACCTGACCCTGCTGCTTTAAACCAACAGGTATAACCACTTTAGAAGGAATGGAAAATAAAGTTAGAGAGGGAGGCAGAGTGTGCAAATGTTTGTAGCTTCTGCAGTACCCATTTTGTCTCCGCCCCATCAGAAGAATTTAATCTCCTGCCAAGGCTCCTATAACAACCCCCCCCCCACCACCACCGCACACAATACACACTCCATCTCTCCTACTTTTATCACCTCCCCTTCCCCCCATCGACCTCAGAACCCTCATGGATTTGTTTCCCTCCCTTCTTCTTGCTCCCGCTCTTCTCACATTGCTTCTACGGACCCATCTTTCTTTTCTTTTCTTTTATAACTCACCTGTCACAACCTTTGGAATTCAAGGCAAAACAAACCTGTTGCCAGTGCTACCTTCACTTTATAGTTCTTGAACGCTAATATTATCTCCCACAAGCAGTAAATGTTCCGTGACTGCACAGCCAAGCTAAACCACAGACCAGGTACTCTACAATTTCCAAACACATGGTTGTAAAAATGGAAACTGACACTGTTATTAAAATCCCAGATCCTGAAGGGGATACCTGTTTGGAGCTTTTACATGACAACCAGCAGCGTGTTCCAACGTGGTTGTCGAGGCGAAACTCTGCAGTGTGACGTGTTGCAAAGATTTTTCAGTGCCTGAACGTCAAACACATGCCCAAAGACTTTCACCTATTTTAAACCATATACAATCATGCTCTGTTCACTTCAGGAGGGCAGTAAAGTTTATCGCTTTCTTCTCTTCCTCCCTGAGGTATCACATGGCAGCACTTAGGATTGGGCACTGGTTCACTGTGGGTGCATGTGTGTTTATATGCCTGTGTGCAAAGAAGCTTGTGTTTTTCCAATATAATCATTTAGGTTTGGCTCGTCACTTCTTTGCTGTATTTCCCAGATATACCTGCCTCTTTTGTTCTCTACTTCCTTATCCATCCATCCATCCATCCATCCAGCCCTTGTTAGAGCTCATGTAAAAATTCAACCGTATGGTCATAGATCCACCGTTGTTTCCTCCTCTCACTGACCATTAAGTGCTAAAAATTGGTCTGTGATTTAAAGTTTAGTGGGCAGTCCACCAGCAACAGAATACGAACCTGCAATCACTCTTGAGTCTTTTACTGTAATACACAGCCTAGCAGTAGACAATGACTAACCACTGGATGTTAGCAATGTTTTCTGATGCTGGTTAGCTTCTTATGATGTTTGAAACTACAGGGATAAAATAGAATTATCTTTTCAAAGATGTTTAGAAACTAACAATATGCACATTTTATTTATCCATGACCCAAAATGTTCAGTATAAAGTCTGTCAATCTACCTGTTTAATAATTTAAAAGGGCCAAAAAGCACCGACTGGGCCTTGAACATTGTTTAAACCATATCCGTGTTAACATATTACTGCTTGGTGATCTAGAAAGCCGCCTTTCTTTTCTCCAGAGCAGTTAATGGCATACTTAGCTTAATGCTTTTTGCCACACTTAAACTCATTTCCTTTGTAGCAGACTACTGTTCACTGATGTAGTTAGACATTCATTGCCAGCAGCTTCTTTTTATCATCTCTGTTGTTGTCGTACTTAGCTTCACACTTAAGGCTACAATTACAATTGCATACCTTGTGGTGCTTTGTTGCACAATCGGCTAATGAGCAATTCCCTGTCTGATGTCGCCTGACATAATGAGCGTCTTTGCTTTTAGTGTTGCAACTATGTCGCACACGTCTCTGCTTTTTTAACCACACTTTTAAGGTCTATTATTGATGGGTTACAGAAAGTTTCCTTCCCGGTCTACCAGGCATTAAATCCTGTGGTCCAGTGCAGCACTTACCATAAAACAAAACCAGATATTATTGGTAGCTGTACAATGGAACAATTAGGCATTTAGTCTCGAAAGAATTTCCTGCTTTAAAGACCTAATTTTCCCACCCACTCATCTACAGAAGAGGGAGTCATAATTGGTCCGGCACTTTAAGCTACATACAAATCAAACCCGCACTTTTGGTTTTTAAGCACAGTTGTCTGATTTGTCATTCAGATCACTGGCAATGATTTTCATCCAAAGACACTCATGTTTTCCATCATCACATCTCATTTGATGTCATACCTTAACATTTAACAGCCCCATTCTTGCTAGTGCCATAACTCAAATTTCGCTTATTAGTTTCCTTTCACATAGAACTTGTTTTCTACTCCTTCCAAATGTAGCTTCATTGCATATAACCATGTAGTGTATAAAAATATACCATAGAAAAATCCCTTTTTAAAAGGTAATTCTACTTACAGTGAATAAATAACTACAGCTGACAGGTTAGCCAACAGTAACAGCAGTTAACTATCAGTGGAGGTCCACAGATTTTTTCAGCAACTCCCACACATTCATCTGTCTGTCAGTCAGTCAGTCACATAATCATTTAGTACCCCCCAACATACACGCATATGCACCATGTCACCAATAATTTGCGTAGTGACAACATTCTCTCTCTTCCTCAGATACGCACACACACACATACTGTGTCAGTAGTCATTATTTAGGCTGACAGAGGTAGATTTATATCCAAAGCTCTTTCCATAATTGAACAGTATACGTCTCTCTGTTTCCTCCTCGCCCTGCTCAGTCAGCAGCTTTACAATAAGCCCTGGGGCTTGTGACCGTGTGTGTGTGGGTGTGTGTGTGTTAGTGTTATCTCAGTTTGAGGTGTGTGAGAGAGTCACGGCAGGTTGCTGTAACTCAGTGGTGTTTGGGATGCCCATAAGCAACACACAGATGTAAAGATTGGTGTTTCTTTTATGTCCCTGTTTGAATCCTTTATGTTTAAAACATCACTGTCACTTTCCCCCACACAAGTGACTAAACATGCTCCAGCCTCGCACGCATGTTTGTTCATCAGATAAAAGCAAACTTCCTACAACTACAATTTCAAATGAATTTAATTATAAAGTGATTCATTTAAAATTATTTTACTGACCTTTGCAGTAGCTAAAGAGTAGGCCCTGATGGATAGAAATAAGAGGGAAAGGAGATGATGAAGAGGATGAGGAAAGGGAGAAATAACAGGGGAGGACACGACAGACAGGGAGCAAAATTGGATTAGACGGGTGGAGATGACATGGAGGTAGAAATGGGAAGCTGACAGGAGCTGTGTGTGGTCACTAATTACGAAAGGGTGGTGACAGGTGGAAAGGGTTCCCTTCTCCCTCTCGCTCTCGCTCTCCCTCTCTCTTTCTTTCTCTCTCTCTCTCTCGCTCCCTCTCTCATCTCCATTCCTCCCTCTCTCCCCTCCACATGGGGGGCTAATTACAGTGGTAAATGGCACCAAATTAAAACAGCTTAATGTCAGCAGCTGGGAGCTACTTATCCAATGTTAATATCTAATTCTGTGTGTGAACGCGTGTGCTTGCTATGTGTGTGCTGGGACGGTAATATGAGGCCACTCTGTTTGGGCTTACATAATAATCCCACATACTTTCACTGTGAGCAGCAGCCTGTGTTAACAACTCAATAACGTGATGCACGCGCACACAATACACATTAGAGGAGTGGATGCTGCAGTGAACTCAAAGCTATTAGCAAAGGCAAAGCAAAGATTAAGAGATCACACTAAACAAGACACACACACACACACATACAGATCGCCAAGTGAGTCATAGAAACATCTAGAATAACCAAACAAGCAGTAAATCAACAGTGGTTTCAGATTTACTGAGCTGGTGGTTAGAACCGACATAAAATAACACCAGACAGAGTTACAGCGCAGGGAGAAGCGCTGAAAGGTTGAGAGGAGAGCGAGATATCTTAGGAAAAGGGCAAAAGAAATTTAGACACAATCTTAACAAAGAGAGGGAGACAGATGTGCGGGCAGACAGAAGCAAAAAGGAGTGGAAATCAAAATGTGCCTCAGGGAGAGATATGACAGAAAGAGAGCGAGAGAAAGAGTTATGGAGAAGCGAATTGCGGTTGTGGTAAAACAGAAACAACAGTAGATAGGGTTTCACATCTATGACTGAGAGGCAGAGGAAAAGAGAGGTCGACTGTGTGTGTGTGTGTGTGTGTGTGTGTGTGGAAAGAGCCTTTTGTGTTGCTTATGGCGGTTTTGCAAAGCAGAGCTGAAACTGGTCAGATTTATTGTGACAAATGAGAGGGAGAGCGTGAGAGAAAATAGGAAGATGGAGGGAATTTGATGAGCAGAATGATGGACGGATGAACAAAAAAAAAACAGACCAGAAAACAGGCAGAAAACAGGAGAGAGAAAGAGGTCATTTCTAAGAATAATTTGGTGAGAGGCTTGTGGTGTCAGCCTTGTGCCACGCAAGCCAGGCAATCTTCCGTTCTCTTACGTATAGACCTACTTACGCCAGCATGTCTCTGTGTGTGTGTGCGTGTGTGTGTGTGTGAGAGAGAGAGAGAGAGAGAGAAAGAGAGCGCTGGTAAAGCATTCAGGGCAAGGACTCTTAACCAACAGTGGAAAACTGCTTATTAAGACCAAAAGGTCTTGGGGTTACACTGGCAGGCCCACTGCTGACGTGTGCATGTGTGTCTCTGTGTGTGTGTGTGTGTGTGTGTGTGTGTGTGTGTGTGTGTTTGTGTGGCTCTGTTTGATCTATCATACACTGGCCACATGCTGCTATGCACCAAGGTCAGCTTGAGTGCAGCATCTATCATCATAGCATTGCGGTGTGTGTGCGTGTGCCAAACTGCAGTGGGTAAAATGAGCGGTGTGGCACAGTCTGCAGCCGAGTGCCAGCTCACCGCCTCAGCTCGCTCTGTCACTGCCTGGATCATGACAAACGTCAGCCTTAAAAACAACAGTGAAGTGTGTGTACAAACATCATTAGTCAGCGTATACCATCTAAATCTTGCTTTGCTCAAACATCACAGCTGCACTGTTAAAATATTACTCTTTTTCCAGTGTGCAGTGAAGTAGCGGAGGAACAAATCGTGAATGTTTAAGAGGAAGAGCATAGATGTGGTTACTGCAAGACCCAGGATTGTCTCTACTTATTAGACAGCCTGCTAGACAGCGGGCTGGAGGTTAAACATAATTAAAGCAGATTAACCCATGCTCGCACTAAAAATAGGCTAGAGTAAAGTGTGATGCAATATATGTGTTGCTGCTAATGAGCATGCTATCATGGTAGCTGAGGATGATTGGTGGGTTGAGCAGCATGATATGTTGTTGGCTGGTTGTTTTAGCGGATGATGACAGCTGGTGATGCTGTAGGCAAAGTGAATTTGACTTGCTTCGATAGGTCAAAACATCATTTAACATGAACGTTGGGCTTCTGCTCATCCAACTTCCGGCAGATTTTACTGTGTAGTGATATCCTCTGCCATGTCAACTCATTCGATTCTGTTCTGACCTTTAGTGTTTTGTTTCCTGTTGACAGAAACCACCACTGTAGCTGACACTGTGACCCCCACCCTGCCCAGAGAGGAGCAAACCACTGCTGCAATGAGACCCGGTAAACACACACACACACACACACACACACACACACACACACACACACACACACACTCGTACTTCAAGCAGTCTCACACACAGTATCCCCACGGTCACTCATGCAGATTTATTGCTAGCACACATGCATCCATTTCATCAATGCCTCTCGTCCACACACGCACTCGCGCTCTTAAGGTCAAACTCATGATGTCGCCGCGCACCACAGGCCCTCTGGGCTTTGAAGCCTGTTAGATTCAAGAGTCCCACAGGAAGCTCTGTTTGAGTGAAAATAAACTCCCACAGCCAGAGGATCTCACCTCCTCACACACACACACACGTAGGGAATATGATTTCACAGCTATAGGTCAGCGGCTGTCGGAAAAGTAGCCTTACTGGGGTAAATGTATGTGATGTAGTTTAAGGTCCTTGCTGAGCCATGTGGTTGCTACCTATCTGAATGCAGTGGCTTAAACTGAAAACATCATCAGGAATACCAAGTGCATTTTATAATTCTCTACTTTCTCTATTCTTAATTGTCTTTTTTTTTCTTTTTTAGTTCCTCATGCTTTCTTATTTATGCTCTTTTTCTCCTCTCAGGTCTCGCCTTTTGATTTGTCTGTACACCCCCTACACTGCACTGCTTTCTGTCTGTCCATTTTCTGTCTATGTTCACTATCTTTTAGCCTCCCCACTGATTCTTTTACTGTCCAGCCCATTCTCTCTCCACATAATCTCTCTTTTACTCTAATATTTGTATTCAGATTTATTGACATGTCATATAACATGAGCACTATTGCCAAAACATCGAATCACAAAGGGAATTTCTCTGAAAGCGCTATCAAAATAAAAAGGAGCCTGCCATTATGACATTCATACATCATAGAATAAGCAACTAAGAAATAAAGGTTTAGATTTGAGATGGTGGTGACTTGATAATCAGTTATATTTACTATTATACATAGCAGACACACTGTGAAACATTTTTATTCACAGCCTGTGTGTCTCTTTCACAGCCACCACCCCGTCCCTGTTGGCTGTATGTGACTTTGAGCAGAGCTTGTGCGGCTGGTCGGCTGATCCCCAGTCAGGTGTGAGCTGGTCCCTGCACACGGCCGGCAGCAGTTCAACTGGACACGGCACACATGGAACGAGGCAGGATTTGGCGCTGGGATCAGACAGTGAGTACTGACTTGATTTGACAGTTTCGAAGCTGTACCGGAAACATGTTTTTCCGGATTAACGCAATATATATTCATACAGCTCTGGAAGACATAAAGAGACCACTGCAAAATTATCAGTTCTCTGGTTTTACTATTTATAGGTATGTGTTTGAGTAAAGTGAACTTTGGAAAATTTGGAGTGGTCTCTTAATGATTTCCAGAGGTGTATATATAGCATTTGAATCAATCCTGTTTCCAGCAATCACACCCAAACAACATGAACAAAAAGCCATACATATGTACATAAAGGTCACTGACAACACTCAACACAATAGATGCTGATATTGATAAGTATTATAATATTGTGTTGTTGTACAGGGAAACAGGGAAGTAATTTTCCCTGTAATTTGGCTACAATTGTTCTCATACATACTCATACACAAACCTCCCAACCAAACTATGTCTCTGTCACCAGCAGTGCTTTCTAAAGCTCCACAGGGTGAAAAATCCTAAGAACATTTCCGGACACGTCTTCTCATCTAATTAAACATTCAAACTTTCTGAAAACTTTGTGTTCCCATTAGAACCACAACTCGATGCTGATCTTTCTGGGTATTCTTCATTCCAAGACGTCTCTCCTTTCTTTAGAAACGGGAAAGAGAGCATCTTCATGTTGAGATGTTTGACCCTTCTGTAACTAATTAAGAATACGTGGTTGTGCTGTGGTGGAATATTACAGATCTCAGAGCTGGGAGGAACCACTGGCAGCAACTATGATGCAAGGATTTCACTCTGACCTGCTAACAGTGTGCACGACGACTTAATTGGAGTTTGAACAGTTTCACTTTCCCTAACCTAGTTTGATACTTTGTTGTCTCTTTTCTCTGATTTGTCTCCTTTTCTCTTTTCCTGCCTCCCTTGAATTAATCCACAAGTTTCTTTGTCTCTTCTTGGAGTTTTACTCCATCCCCACATTTTCATCATTTTCACTTTATCTCTGGATTGTATTCACTTTTGTCGCATCATTTGCTCGCACCTTTGGTTTACTATAATGACCTTAATTCATCCTCCCTGTTTGCTCTTTCGCTGTCTTCTTTATTTTCCTCTAATGTCACTACAAATGTCTTTCTGCTCTCAATCCTCATCACTTCATTTCGTCCTTTCATCTTTACCATCTTTCATTCCATCCATTCCCTTTTCAGTTCTAACTCACACTGCAGTATATTATCTCTGTATTTTCATGTCACTTCCAGCCCTCTCACTCCATCACTGCTGTTGTCGCCAATTTGATGTGTTATGTCACTTACCCGCCTGAGGACATAGGCAGGTAATCAATCAGTCATTATCTAGATAAGGGAGTCACAGTTGAAATTAGGAATGGAGGAAGTCACACTGTTTTTCAACCGTGCGTGCGTGTGTATTTGTCTGTTTTCGGCTTTTGATTCACTGTTAGCTGTTTGTCATACTGTATATTTCGAGCTTGGTTGTTATGTTTACATTCAGTGCACCGGACCTTTTGTAAATGTCTTCCAGATCATGTGAATAAATGATCAAACGCACTTGTCGTGGCCGACATCAATTGTTGCAGCAACATGCGTTGGAAAGGACTCAAGTGGCATTGTTTTGTCATTCGATTGCCACTGCAACTGCACTCACCTCTTTCTCTCCTCACTGACCTCTCCCCCATTGCCCTCAGTGTTACTTGCCTTTTTCCACATCTGTCCACATTTAATAAGACAGCAGGAGGATAACCAACACTGTCTTATCTATTGCACACACACACGCACACACATTCACTGCCTCACGTACCGCTCTCTCTCTCTCTCTCTCTCTCACACACACACACACACACAAACACATACTTACACACCCATAAGGCACACACACATCACCCAGAGCGGTCAGATAAGTCAGATGATGGCTTTGACAGAAATACTGCCATAGAGCTCTAGCTCCACACATACACACACACACATACGCACGCACACTTGCACAACCCACTCAAGGTGGGACTGTCCGCCTATTAAACACCCAAGGTGTGTAGGTTTGCCCCCCCGACACACACACACACACACACGCGACCTTGCCATGCTCCAAGGTTTTCTCAGTATCTGTTGAAGCCATTCAGTTTATGGTTGACTGAGCAGCTCCTTCATAAACAGACAGGGCTGTGACATAAGGCAAGGCTCTACATCACACTAGGCTGCTGTGTGTGATGTGTGCGTGTACATGCGTGCGCCTGCAAACGTACACAAGTGCGTGTGCCGCTATGCAGCATGTGTCTGTGCGTGTAATTGATATAGCAGCGTCCCTGTCTCCGTGTTAGACAGCAACATGACATTAAGTCTTGTTCTACAGCAACATCAGTGCGGCTCGCTGTCTGGAAGCTGTCTCGATATGCAAAATCAAATCCCCGAACCCTTGTCATAGACAGCCCTTTTAGGGTTTTAAAAGAGAAAATCTGACCTGAGCAGATCTCATAAGTTATTCTTTTGATCCTGATAGGGCAAGACTGAAATTCTACACCCTGTGGAGATTTTCTTCGAAAGAAACCCTTCACACTGCTCAATGTTGGAAGGGGTTTAGTTATTGATAAGGAGAATAAGGGAGGACTGAAAGAAGGATTGACATCATAACATCAGTTTCTACCACCTGATGAGTTGTTTGGATTTCCAAACGATTTATATAAACCAACCAGCTTTTTCTTTTAGCTTCTCTTGATGACCTGAACTCAAAGCTTTTGCCATAGATGCTGAAATAACGGCATAATCCAATGTAATGATTCAAAAGTATATATTTAATTATGTAAACTATATAAATTCTGACACAATTTAAAGATGCTTTCACACCTAACTGGTTCAATCAATCTGGTTGCCGGTGGTTCGGCTCCTTCATGCTGCTGTTATTGCTCTCAATCAGTTCAATTCAATTCAATTCAATTTTCTTTATTTATATCATAACAGAGTTATCTCAGTTTCTGGAATGTTCTAAACAACAACTGCACTGACACTTCTTGAAGAGGTTTGCCTTTGTCCGTTTCCAAGCGATCTCAGTGGTGTGAATAGAAATCAGACCAATCAGGTCTGTGTGATAGTACCATGTGATTTTAGAAGGAAACTGAAAAGATAAACTTCTATCAGATTTACTCCATTCATGTGCTGATCGTAGGAACTCTCAAGGAAGAAATCTCTTGAGTAATCTGCATGTTACTATGCATAATCATTTGGTAGCCTTGGAAATGTATACACACAGTATACCTCTACATTTAAACTAGAGAAAATACACACATATAGAAACTGCACAAACAAACGCAAAACAATGAACTCATACTGACAAACAAGGCACTTGCAAGCACACACACGCAATGACTGACAGATGAACTCACACATACACATACAGATATTAACATAAATGCACAAACACTCGTGAAAACAGACACCAACACACGTGCATGCACACATTCCCTCCCTCCCTCAGAGCCAGTTCTACATCCCTGCCTATCTCTCCCATGGAGACTTGTTAATTAATTCCCTGCCTTTGTACGTTCGCCAAGATCAAACGCGGAGAGACAGAAAAACACTGCAACTTTCTCTAACTGTACTTAATGAGCAACGGTAATTTGGGTCCCCTTTTTCATTGCCTCCAAGTGACGAAACAGAGTTACCTCAACCCAATTATTCATTGAGTGTGATTGTTTGGTTTTTGTCTTAGCTAAGGGAGGGAGAACAGAGGTATAGATACACCGATCAGCCATAACAAGATGACAACATGGGCTCCCTGACCGGACTGCAGCTACGCAGCCCCACATGCAACAAAGTGTGATGCTCTGTGTGTTCTGACACCTTTCTATCAGAACCAGCGTTCACTTTTTCAGCAGCTTGAGCTACAGAAGCTCTTCTGTTGGATCGGACCACACGGGCCAGCCTTCACTCCCCACGAGCATCAATGGGCCTTGGCCCCATGACCCTGTCATCGGATGGATGGATAGACAGATAGACAGATAGATAGATAGATAGATAGATAGATAGATAGATAGATAGATAGATAGATAGATAGATAGCATTTCTCTCTTCTCTCTCTCCTTATGAGGTGCCACACACAGTGTCTGTCTGTCGATAAAAAGACTATTTGCAGCTCCAGCAAGGCTTTTACTCTCTGGCCATAACAGACAAACTAGACAAACAGCCAAACACAGCAGCAAGCTAATGATAATGGTCCTGTTTGGGGTGGGCAAAACACTGTAGCTCTGCCTTTCTCTCTCTCTCTCTCTCTCTCT
>JAVQJF010028607.1:0-28001 GCA_036023855.1 Gadopsis marmoratus | reverse complement strand
CCACAGGGCACCTTTAAATAAATAAAAGCAACAGTAAAAATATTTGTATGAAGGCATATATTTTATATATGTAATAATCCATATTTAACTACAAATATAAATTCTGTAAGGAAGTGTTCATTAATAAGGTGCATCGCATATTCATTCTATATTTTTCCTTTCCTGGTATGTCTTATTACATTTGCTGCTGCAGGGGCCTTCTTCACTATTTTTCAGCAAATGTTATCATATTATATCTCAGAGGTAAATAGAATACCCATCTGTATCCTCCAGGTACAAGAAAACCTCGGTGGAGCTGTATGAGGTGCGCGCGCTGGGACAAATCAGGAGCCTTCGCTCGTCGCAGATCAGCACGCACGTAGGTCTGGACGGCCAGCGGCGAAGCACTGCTCTCCCCACCGGAGCTCGGGAGCAGCCGGGTCAGAGCGGCGTGGTCCCACCTGCCCTCTCCAGCCGGCCCTCCAGCCAGGGATCGTCCAAAATCTCTGCCCGGGATAAGCAGGACCGCTATTCCCTCCTGGACCATCAGACTGCCGAGGACCTTAATGTGTAGTAAAGGTAAAAGGGAAGACGGACTGAAGCGGCACGCAGTTTATTTTACGAATTCATGTGAAGCTGATGTAATATTTGTGTAATATTTCTATGTATTTATGTAAATAGACAAATTTGAAAGTGCTCTTATTTTGGCCATGACACTTGTCACCTTTAGCTTACGAACCCTAAATCACCAGAAATCAAACTGCTAACCTAAAGTGTAAAGTGCTCACATTATATATATATATAGAAGAGGAGCAGTGCAGACTTTCTGGACATTTTTTTCCAAATGTATTTCGAGCTGTGCCGAGGATGAGTAATAGAGTAGATTAATCAACTGATTAATCCATGGACTCTATAGTTAACCAGGAACAATCAGTTTCACATTTGGTTGAGCTGAGTCACAAGTGAAGACATATATAGGCTTTAGGGATATAAATATGACTGTTGTCTCGTACAAAGCCCACATAATAGACCTTTTTCACAGCAGACATTTTGACATGTGAAAGCATTAAAAGCACAGGCTTACTGGGGTAGGCTACTTAATGGTAATTAATCTTATTAATTGCACTTGTGCTTTTCCTGCACAGCCAAGTCAAAAGGTTTAGTAATTATTTCCCTGTAGTGACGTTAGACATTAGAACCACGGCTGTTCACACACACCTCGTATTCAGGTAAGTGTTACAGGATCTTTCGACTCAAAGTGAATTTGTCTATGTGACACTTTTGCATTGGTTTTCTTTATATTATATCCCAACTGCAGTGCTTCGCTTCCATGTTACACTGCTGCATGGTGTGTCAGGTTGTCAGATTTGGGAAAGCTACAAAAGTTGTCGGACACATCTCCCCCCTAAATTTCTGACATCAGACAGGTGTGTGGCTGTAAGACGATCTGGAAAGCACTTAGATTGAGCCTTAAGCCCTTTTGTGTTGAGCCATGCACCTGTTTTGTCTCTGCTTTGTATAGGCCTTGGTATAACTCCTATATCTACATATATCTATAGTGCTATGAGATAACTCTGTTATGATACAGCGCTATATAAATAGAATTGAATATCTATCGGACTGCATATATATGACAGTGCTCTGCTTCAGTTTAAGTTAGGCAGCTTGTGTTTTAGTGGGTGGTCGGGGGTTGAAGATCAAATTTTGTTTTTCAGATGAGAGGGAAAGATTTCTGTCTTGTCTGCAACAAGCATAGTATTTTGTTAATGTCAGTGGATTTGCCTCACAAATCTTTGTTGCTTTTAATTCTGGGTTGATGCTTTTACATTTAATCTCATGTGCAGCAATTATGGGTTGCATCTCCTCTTTCAGTGTTATTATCTTTTATTACTGTACATTTAAAGTTAAGCTTAATAGGGTGAGGAAATTAATTTTTTCAGCACCTTCCAAGCCTGCAGCTGAGCGCATCTTTTGGCGGGCAGAACATCCCACAGACACAGTCCGATGGGCTCAGAATGATGCAGGGGCATCGGTTTTAATTTACTTATTTATTTCCTTTTGAGCATTAAAGAAAACACAATTGTCAAAAAGCTGTGGTCCGTACCCTTTCCTTTGAAACTCCTCAAAAGGTTTTTTCAGCATGAGCATGAAAATCCTGACACCTAGGCATGTCGAGTTTCCATATAAGCTGTTGTTGATGTCCATTCACAGCAAGACACATAATAACACAACTTTTTAAGACTTGCCTTTAATAACTAATTTTATCCGTGCAATTTGTCTAGTTTCTAGTCATTTCTCTGTGTGTGCAGTAAGTCTGCAATTCAGCGACAGTCATTTATAAGGGCTGAAGAAAGCTGTGTAGTTAATCCACTTATTTGATTCCTTCTAACTAAAGTAAAAGCCAACAAAGCTAAAACCTAAAGTAAACCATTAGTACTGTGCAGTACCTTGTCATAACGGTACTACCCAGAGGAGGGCAGTATGCTTTCCTCAGGGTTTATAAAGAAAAGCGAGTGAAAGAAAAAGCATGGCACATCAGTCTTTATTCAAAACAAAATTCAGTCCATAATAATAGAAATAAAAGCAGCCTCGTCCAAGACGAGATGTCATCAATATATATTTGAAAAGTCTCAGATGTTTTATTGCAAGTAAACATGCAACATTTGTTGTTGAGACCCTTCTCAAAGTATATTCCCAGGATAACGGTGAGTTCAGATTGTGAGATCAAATGAGTGTGCTAAATTGTTTATTTTGGCTCTTACAAACATACACACAAAAATTAATTTCCTATAGTATCATTATATTGTAGGAGTAGATATGATTTTCACCAGCTAAATTCACACGTAGCCTAAAAACATTACATTTAACAGAGAATGTTTACACTTTATAAAGGGAAGCAGCAACATTTGGGTTAAAACTAGTGCAGGATTTGCAGTGTAAGAATGAACTGTCATGTCAACTACTTGCTGTACCCAAGGCAAATCTGCATGTCTAAAAAGCTGTTTTTCAGTATCTTTAACAAGAATGAACTTTAAATAAAAGCCATTTTAAAAACAGCAGTACCAAAAATACATTATTGTATTTAAAGTGAAACTGTCTACCTTTCTAAAATTGAAATAAATAGATAATCTAACTTTATGTGCTTGTGCGTATGCTACGTTTTAGCACGACTCATGGGAAATGAAGGCAAATGCATTGTGCTATAATCCAGTAATTTCCCGTCCTGGCCATAATGGCTGTTGTTTTGCAAATGTTACATAGTCTCGCTTTAAATCTTTGTAATCAAAAATTAATCGACAGGACTACAAGACGCACAGGCTTCCATCAAAGTGAATGAAAGTGGAAAGAGCCATTTACTCATCCTCTATAACACCTTAGACTCCGTGAAAATGTAAAGTTCTTATCAAAATAAATGATATACTTGGAGGACAAAACCAGGCCATCAACGGCCTTCACACAATCCCTCTGGTCCATTTTTATCCAATACCCGCGCTGAATAATTTAGCATCTGGCAGCCACAGTACATACAGTACACAGCACACGTGTACAAATGAGTTGGTGCCAAAGGTAACCTGAAAATGATACTGTGCATTACGCCGCAAAGTGAGAGATAGCATCAAGTTTGTATTTGCATCTTTCACTGGAACAGTTGGCTGTTGCTGAGGTAACGGCTCGAGGTGTTGATACTGTCACGGGGGGGGGTTCACGTCCAGTTTTCATGACTTTTCCTTGAAAGACTACAAGAATAAAGATCTCAAAAATAGCTTGGGAAATAGTTGCACTTGAAGTATCTTGCACCAGCAGAAAAAGACAACCAATGAACAAAGTTTCTCATACCGTAAGAGGCACTTGTCTTTTTCACCTCAGTGTTTTGTGCCAGAGGTCGAAACAGGGCACCACGTGCAGCCGGACATATTTCTGGCCCCCGGCCGAGCACTCCACACAGCCGTAAACAGTTTCCCGCTTCTGGTTGCCCATGCCGCAGAGCGCGCAGGGCCCCTTGGGGATGTTGTGTTTGAGAAGGTTGACCCGCGTGTGGGAGCTATCTCTCAGGTAGGCAGTGGACACGTCCGTCATGCTGGCGGCTTTCTCGTAGTAGTCGGTAACCACGTCGTCCATGTAGGTGTCGGACTGGGTGAGCTCCTCAAATGTTTGGTTATCTACGCGGCAGTTTGATGGAAAAATGGGGAAAGTGTAGCCAAAGTAATGGTGCATTTATTATGTAGCAGAGGCCATTACTGTACCTGCTCTGAAAGGGTTTCCGTAGATGATGCCAGACAGGAAGCGGCGCAGTCGACCCATGGAGAAGCGGCCGATGAAACCACCGAGCTGCTCCCTGATTTGCTCCCGCTCAAATCCCCCTAGAGACTCCGGGGCTACGCAAATATCTGACACCGAGGAGGTAAAATCTCGGTTCATAAAATGCATCGACTTCAAGTGACACAACTGCTTGAAGTGCCTCAACTTAAACTGCAACTGCCACACAACATCTCACTTGCAAACAATCAACATTTTTGGACATTTTCAACCGCAACATTTTCAACGGCTGGGAGCTCTGATGAACTCGTTCACGTTTCGCTGCAATCTCAGGTGCCGCGGTTAATTGGTCATATAACATAATGACACGGTGACTCCAGGGAAAGAAAAGCTCCTTTTCATGTTTAAAGGTGGAGAAACTGTTGCAGTGCAACTCCACGATAAGTACGTAATGGCGTGATGAGTGCCGAGGAGCCTCAGGTGTTAACCACAGTCGATGCGCCCACAGCGTTTCATGTGGGACACGGCTCTCAGCCACGAAGGGGTTCGAGCCTTATATTTTCGCAAAAAAAAACCACACCTTAAAGTGCTCTGCTGACATTCAACACACTCTTTGTTTGCAGCAGATTAAAGTCAGAGTCAGCAAAACAGTGGAATGCGGTGCAGTTTGTAATTTCAGCCCTGTTCATTTAGCAATGGCGGTGCCTGCAACAGATGAATATCTTTTAATTTCTAAATCCATTTCAAAGAACACGGGTGAAACACATTCCTTGTGGATATTACTAACTATCTGATCTGACCAGATGTGCCTCTAATCTAGAGTGAAAAATGAGAGAGGTATAAATATAAAAAGACCTGTGATCTTGTAGGCTGAGGAGGCTTTCCCAGCAGCCTTGGAGGTCACTCTCAACCTTTAAAATCTGTCCGAGGGACAAGAAAACTCCCTTGGAAGGTCGGTGGATTTCAAGGAACCTCCAGGGCCCTCTCTCTTCCACAGGTACAAACTAATTTTCTGCGCCTTCAGTTCTAAAACCAGTGTACTTGTTTCTAGAATCATTTCAATTATTTAAATGCAGACATATGGCATTGGTGTGTGTAACTTTTATGAAGTAGGGCGATTGATGTATGCAGCGTAATCCTACCAAGGCGCCCGTCCAGTTGAACAAACAGCTCGCAGATGCTGAAGGCGATGGTGGTGTGAGCCGGGATGACGATGGCCTTGTCTCGGCCTTTGGGATTCCTGCCGTCGTCGATCTGAAACTGCAGCATGACAGAAAGCTGAGCGCCGGTAACTTGCGGTGCGTTGGTGCGGCTGCATTTTAGCGCGAGGCGGGTTGGGTTGCCGATCCAGTGCGTTCCCACAAGCCAGCCAAATCCACATTGTGTGTTTTGTGTGCGTTTACCCTCATGGTGGTCCCTCTCATGCCGGCGTGGACGGTCAGAGAGCACTGGCGCGTCGTGCGGATGCTCTCCACGACGACACAGAGAATGGACCGTCCGCTCTCCTTGGACTGACGAACCAGGCAGTGATCCAGGTCCACTTTCCTGAAAGACCGGAAATGGTTTTACGTGGCTGTGAAGAGTGAGGATCTGAGCCCATAAAGCTAACAAGTTAACGTGTTAGTTGTTGACTTTATGGGCTGTCTGCTCTTTACTGGCTCCATATTAAACACTTTTCTGAGCCCGTATATTAGTCGTAATAGCTAACCAGTATTTCCAACACACCTACAATAGACAGCAACAGTCTATTTACTGTTTTAGAATGTAGCTCCTGTATGTGTGCCAGTGTAGAATAACACAATCTATGATTTATTCATCCGTGCAGGGAAAACCCTCTTCTCACATTCCCTCTGTCAGAGGTCAGGTGTCAACTTATAGCTGATGTTAGAAAT
Source organism: Gadopsis marmoratus (assembly GCA_036023855.1). Classification (NCBI taxonomy): domain Eukaryota; kingdom Metazoa; phylum Chordata; class Actinopteri; order Centrarchiformes; family Percichthyidae; genus Gadopsis; species Gadopsis marmoratus. The sequence goes on along the minus strand of JAVQJF010028607.1, from coordinate 21,873 downwards.
AAAATGTGAATCTAGATATCAAATTTGCACTTCATCTAATCACTCGTAAGTGATAGTAATGACGAGGATGCAGATAAGAGCGTGCGCTGAGCAGCTGTTGAAGGCATGCTAGCACACAGCATTAGTATGTTGCGCCACCTGGAGTTGAGTTCTCGCAGTAGGGTGGGCACCTCCAGCTCATGTTTGGTCACGATGCCGAAGGAGGCCTTGACGGCCACGGAGTCTGACCCGCTGATGTTGAACCCCACATCGTTGACGAGGTGGTTTCCTAGTCGACCGTTGAGGGCCACGTCAGATTTGTCCTCATAGTTGAGGAGCTGATAAGAAGACACTCCTGTTTCAGAAAAACCAAAAAGAAATGGTGTGTGGTGGCACGTAACTAAGTACATTCACTCAAGTACTGTGCTTACTGTAAGCGCAAGTATTTCCATTTTCTGCTTCTTTGTACTTCTATCCCACTACAGGTTAGAAGAAAATATACTACTTTTTACCCCTAAAAGTTACAAGTTACTTACAAATTAATATTTTGAATACAAAACATGATAAACCTAGATATATATAATGTTTATAAAGTAGTTTTCAGTTAGCTCCAACTCGAGCCACAACATTAAAATGATACTTATAACTGAATGCATCAGTAGATCCAATAATATAATACAGTATATAAAATTCAAAGGGGCAATTTTTCTGCATTGAGTACTTTTACTTTTGATACTCAAAGTACATTTTGCTGCTAATACTTACACACGTTTCCTTAAGTAACATTTTCAGTGCAGGACTTTAATTTGTAATAGCCAACTGTGACGTTTACCTAAATACTTTTATCAGCGCTGGAAATATTTCCAACTTTCTCTCACAATTAAAGATAATGATTCTAATCTGTAAACATGAATATAAACCCTATGGTTTATAAAAATGGTAAATAGGATTGTGAATATTTACACCTGCATATTTACTACCTATAACCTTTAAAGTACAATATTGCTAGTTTATCCTTTTACAAAATGTGTAGTTGTTGCAGTTCATTTTGTATGTATGGATTAAACAACTATGTATAATTAGTGAGTAATTCTGACATCTGTTTCGTTACTGTACCTGCTGTGATCTCTTTCTCCCCTATCAGGATGTCTTTCAGTGAGAAGGGGGTCGAGCCGTACTTGTTCTTCTTCCAGAAATGCCTCTTCCTCTTCCTGGTGACCAGGCTGAGGGGCTGGTAGCGGTCGGCCTCGCTCAGGCTCGGGACGGGGATCAGCCTCCCCGTGTCTCCAACTTGCTTCACAAAGTTCTTAGTGGCTGCTGCGAACATTTCGAGTGATGCATGAGTATCAAACCAGGTAGGGAAAAAAAAAATAAAATTCTTCTATTCAGAAACCACCTTCAGAGAAGACTGCAGCGTCACACGCGCTGCTGGGTGAGCTCAGTGCTGCAAAACAGTATCCCTCTCAATGTGGAAGCTAATTCGGGAGTGTTCTTTCAGACTTGTTAGGTGTTAAATAATGCAGGTGGTGTGTAAGATAATATGGGACGAGATGTGTGTTAACTTGATAGGTCAGTGTAGGCCTGCACCTTCCTGTCACGTGACAAATGAGGTGGAAAAAAACAAATGATAGGAGCAGCGTCTTACATGTTTCACATTACGCATGTGACTTTTTTGACAGGTCAGTTTATCTGTAACTGACTAAAGCTTAAACAATGAATACAAGCCTTGATCCTGTCCTAAACAGCAGGTCCCCTTTGACTCTGTAATGGACGAAACATCTGCTTTGGCCGCTAGCCTTTCTCCTAAAGCTGGTTCGTTTGGGGGGGGGGATGTCTGTGGTTTTTGTAAGATCTTTTGTGTTGTTTGGATAATGTCCACTTTTCTGACTGGTGGCCTCCAGTCACAGTGTGTGTGTCCTGCATGCATGATCATGGGCTGATTTCTCCTGTGGTCACACTGCTAGTCTAGCCTATACATCCAGAAATAACCTGTTTGCTTTTAGGTTTTCAATGCCACACGTAAGAGGATTTCCTACCACAGGAGCTGAGGAATTAGTTTTCTACACACAACACTCCCTGTAATTTTTGCTTCTTGGCCAAAAGAAGCACAATTTAAGGATAGAAACAAATCATCACTGCTCATTTGCACTTGCATACAGCCTCGTCTGCTCTTTGAAATTCCAGGAACACCTACTGGACATCATATTGGGTTAAATCTCAGTTTATCCAAACTTCAGTTTACTAAAGTGGATTAATTTTATTGCTACTGATCGATTTCAATACTTACAACAATACTTAGTATTGCAACATTGTCTCCTACAAATTACATTTATATAGCTCTAAAACATTATCCTATTATGTTGGGGTGGCAAAAGTAATGGCTGCCTGGATTAGGCTCACAGGCAACGCGAAACACTTTGGTTTGGATAAAGATTGTGGATTTTGTTAAATGCTAGGCTAATTAACACATTAACACCGCATCCTGTTTTGGGCTTCACGTCACTGTAGACTTCTTATTTTCTGTATCAAATCAGATCCGCCCACACATACCAAACAACCTCCCACGGTCCAAATACAGAATCCAGTTATTTGAACACAACATTGAGCACCTTAGTCGACCCCTGACTACAAGTTATCTAACAAAAAAGAAGTGGTAAAAGGAAATCTGAAACAAACACTCAGGGGCTGACACTTGAGACCTTTGGTTAAAAGGATATGTTCTCTAACCACAAGTACATCACATGTGTACAGAAGTACACATCTGTTGGAGGAGCTGTCTTCCCATCTGCTTCGGTTTCTGTCCCCCGTGGCTCTGCTCCGCTCTCTTACTCTTTAATGGGAAATCAGTATGTTCTCCAAGCACCTGAAACACGTCCTGACCCAAGTTGTTCAGCAAAGGAAACAAATGACATTCATCTCATCCGCTGACAGGAACTGTGACTTTAAGAAGGCTTTGATAACTCAATTCAAAATAAAACCACTTGTTAAGAGCACAGCATTCTGAGTGCGAATCACAAGTGGAGACGACGGCAAAGAAGTCGTGATGTTTGTTATGTTCTCTACCTCCGGGACACGACCTCAGGGACTGATGGTCTGCTTGACGCACCGTCTTGGCAGAGCTTTGCCATGGAAAACACACCAAATGGATGTAACATGCACATTGCAAACCGCTCAAGCTGGAGTGCACAGATTTAGGTCAGCGAGTCGAAATTTAGATAGCAAAATAAACTGAAAACGGCATTTTTTTTGTCTGAAGGTTGGTTTATCACGAACACATTATGTCAGGTACAACTCTGGTACAGAGCAGGCATAAAAGAAAGTCCCTAAAGCTGCAATTAGGCCTCTGCGAGCTGTGAGACGGAACCAAAACATTAAAGTTAATTAGCCGAAAGAGGTTCAAATGCTCAGCACAGTGGGTGATAATTCTCCGTGGGTTCATCACTACGATCAGCCCCTTTCATGTTACACTTAGTAATTTGATCCATTGTTAATAAAGAAATATTGATAAGAGCAGCTTTAATTAATGTCAGTAGACAAACGTAAAATGAGAGGATGATGAAATGATCTTTTCCAGCAGCAGACGTACAGGGTTGAAGCTGTAGATACAGAAAGATTGATCCATTATGTCATTTACGTTGCTGACATCAAAACGCAACCATTTATTTGTGATGAAGCAGAAAATAAACTTAGTGAAAAAAGGGGGGTTACTGGCATGTAACTTAGGTTGTTTAAGTCGAGCAGACATTATTCTTGATCCACAAAGAGGTCAAGGGGGAAAGTCATGCAGCAAAATGTAAAGCCCCCATTCTGTTAGGTTTTCTTTGCTCAACTTGAGCTTTCAAAGGTCATTTTTCAAGAGCATCGCCCAGCCCATCTTCTTTCACCAGTCCTGTTGGTCGGACAAATTTCATGCAGCCTTTAATTAGCTTCATCTTTCAAGGCATCCGCAAGAGCCCCGAGGAGGAGGTTGGCTTTGAAGTAAAGCAAGGAAAAATGATGAGCGAGTGGGAGGAGAGTGAGAGAGAAGGAGGGAAGTGGGGGAGGAGGAGGTAAAGAGGGGAGCTTGTTTCAGTTTCAGCAGTAATTGCTCATCCAGGAGCCTGCTCCACTCAGGGATATTTGGATTTTTTCAGTCTGGATGCTGTAGCTCGGGGGTTGGGTTCTCTCCGACTTCCTTGTCTGTCTAGCGGCAGCTGTGTGTGCGGACGCTGCATGTCTGGCATGCAGACATGGACCCCTCGTTACGCTCTAGGATTACCATCTGCCTGGTCATCGCCTTGGCTCAGGTGATCGCCGTGACCTGCCAAGAAGGTGCCAAGAAAGGTGAGAGACAACTGCCCAGATGTGACTGCCCCTTCTGTCCTCTGATTGGTTTTCTGTGCTGACATGTATTTCAGTTTCTGACAGGATTATGCAAAAAATAAACACTAATGGGTGATAAATATCCCTTTGGCGTGATGATATCAAGTCTATGAGATGTTCTATTGCTTCTGTGGGATTTTGTGCTGAAAAAAAAACATCTGCCCCATTCTATTATATAACGTTCATACTGGAAAACTTACTTTAGGTCTAATTCACCCATATGGCCTTATTTCCAATGCTGCAAATGCTGGATATATATCATTTTTGTGATGTTTGTTTTATGTTTGACTCTTGACAATAATGATTCCTGCTGTCTTGTAATGATTCATGACTGGGTGACCAAGCCCTGTGAAAACATTTACACATCTGTTTGTTTTCCCCATTATATTCTAGGTTCATGATTTGTTTTTTCAAAATCTAGCAGGTGGTTTGGGAAGTTTCTCATCCCTTTCAGATTTCCTTCTTTGCATTTTAGTTTGCAAGGTAAACTGGGCTGCTCTGTCTCCCAGCAACTGGACCACACTGGACCCTGTGGTTTGGGAACTAAAGCTTAAAATCACACCCACAACCTAGACCAGAAAGGCGTATTATGCCTTAATGAGACACCGTTTTCCTGTTTGTGAAGCCACTAAGTGATGACTAAGAGTGCGTTCTCGAAACACACAATATCTTGCGGAAGCTGCGAGCTTTTCAGGGATAGATTAGAGCTGGAGAAAGTGATCTCTTGGAGGAAAAGTGACATCGAGGCCTGATACTGAGGGTAAATCGGGCTCACGCTGTTGAGACGAAATCTCCGAATCAAGACGATTTCTTAAAAATGGAGATGTGGCTAGACTAAAATAAAATTCCCCAGTGGATGTGATCCTGGGTCAAAAATATCTTCCTCCCCCTTCACGCTGCAGTGCACTCTAAAGCACGCGCAGGACAGGCTGGGCTATTTCAGTGCGAGGTCGAGGCTGAATGACGGGGTTTTGACTGCCACGGCTATAATGATGTGGCCTTGCAGATGGGATGGACAAAAGCAGGCCACTAATTTTGGTCAGACTTCAGGCCAGAGGCAGACAAGACACACCCAGAGTGAGAGGATGCTGGATATGAAATATGCCTCACTCGCATCCAACCACGTTCACCTCCACTGAAGCTGCAAAAGGAGAACGACTTTACTTATAGATGTCCGCCCACATCATAAAGGTTGCAGTGGCTGATTCTGGGAATGAATATGTGACCCTTCAATACAGTAATGCTTAATTAAGGCCATTTCTCCACCTGCGGACTGACAGGTGTGTCACTACAGGCCAAAACCCGAGGAGTGGTGTGTGATTCTGGCAATAAAAAGGTGAAAAATCAGCAAAGCAACATCATGGAATTTAGAGTCATCGTCGTTATGGCTAGTTTGCAGTATTTGCTAAGCTAACCAGCTGCTGGCTGTAGCTCCATATATAGTGTACGGTGGTATCAATCTTCTCATCTAACTCTCGAAAGGGAACAAAAAATAACCATAACTTTTTGTAGCAAAAATACCTTCTGTCCCAAGAATCATCTTGTGATCACTTGTGGGGGTCGCAGTCCACAGGTTGGTAACCAATAAGCAACATAATGACCATCGGTGCAGAAGATGACTTAATAACAGTCTGATCCTGCATTTGTAGGCCACCGTCTTTCCCACAAGTGTATAAAAACAGTAACAAGCGAGCCCGGGCTGTAACCATGCTGCTATTATAAAGGGAATTAATAAAGAGCTAAACTTCAAGTGTGCTTTTAAGCTGAATTCAGACGCTCTGCTTGTTTCAGGATCAGGTATGTCAGCTGCTGTTGTGAAGGAACTGCGCTCTGAGATTTACGATCCTGGCAGTCAGCTGGTTACGTTGACTGGCCATTTAAGATTTTGGTGTGCTGTTCTTGGCTGTGTGTGTGAACGAGTGTGTTTGTTTGAGTGGGAAACATGGAGATAGACACAGAGAGAGCCTAGACTTTAAATGGGAGGGACCAACATCAACCAACAGCAGTCTTAAGTTTATTTCTGTGTCTGTGTCAGACATCTTTTGACTGGTTTTAAGGAAAATGATCATTTTTAGACTCAATATTGGATTAAATAGGCTACCAATTGGGAAATGACTGCAGTGTACACCTAAGGCAGTGGTTCCCAACTTTTTTGCCTTTTAAGTTGTGACCTTTTAAACTGAAGCAATGTCTTCTGCAGCCCTTATGGTCTTAGCGTGGACATAATGAATGAATATGAATGTGCGCTCCTTTTAAAATAGTTTAATTTGAGATATTGAGGCCAGAGGAGGTGAAAGTATCATGTCTAACTTTAGCTTGATTCATGACAGATATAGGAACAAGATAAAGAACATGAAAAATGCACATTAGTCTTAATCTTGTGATCCTGTGGGCTGGGACTTCTCAGGCTTAAGGTGCCATTTATGTGGGTTGAATATTGTTTAATAATAAACCTGAGTTGAGGAGGTTGGGGCGTCTGCAAACCACAAGGTCAGAGAGCTGCACGGACAGTTTGCACTTAAAAAGCAGCCCACAGTTAGTCACGATAATTGCTCTCACACTGTGTATCCGAGCCATAATCACATTCAAGTGCCTAAAGAATACAGTTTTTGATTACTGGAGGTTGTATGTTCTGCAAAGCTTTTTAATTTTTATCTGCAAAGCGCCTTCATATTCCTTCAAATTCCACAAATTCCCTTTTTTCCCAGAATTAAAAGAATCAATTTTCCAAAAACACGGCGATTGCAGAAGGGTAGAAAGTCTACAAAAGCTGGGAAAAATCCAAAATCCTTTGGCCTAAATATCCCGCAGAATTAACCTGCAGCTCGTAGACTTCTTCTGTCACTCTTTCACACCAGCCTGCGAGCTGCTCCTCGTGGTGCAGCAGGTTTCGTAGCAGGAGGGTTCTCCGGGTGTGGCACTTCTCAGCGCTCCCAAATAAAAGGCAAGCCACAAGTTCTACCCAAGCCAAACGTATAATAGAGCCACTGAAATAACTCCTGCTTTTGAAAACCAACCTCTCTCGCGGGGAGAGGCTCCACCACATAATTAGTACTTAGGACGTCACTAAACTGCTCGAATAAAAATGTGCTCACAAAGCTGGTAGCAGGTGGCCATATTGCCGTTCCCCCCTTCTTTTTTAGCCTTGCACTTTTACCTTTCTTTCTTTCTTTTAAAGACTGATGAACGAAAGAAGGTTCAGGATTTTGATCCTTTACCAGCAGGCTACAGATTGCCAAAGGAATTCCCCTCTTACACTGCGGACAATCACTTATGTTCCTCTTGCATTATTTTTCAAGATACAAAGTGTTGACAAGTTAAACATTGTTTTTATTCCTGTGTTTGAAAAAGTACGCTGATGTCAGTGTTGGTATACTAAGTTGAGAAAATGTCACGTTTTTAAATAGAAAAACTGCTTTAAACAATAAATGCAGGCTATTTTAAACCAGATGAAATGATCTCGCACTGCTGGTGGCTTTTTCCCACCTGGCTAACCAAAATGATTATTTAGAACGTAACACGGACTTTGACATCGTCTGACATCTTATTTTTCTTGGAAGTTCTTTTTTCCCTTTTGTTTCTTGATATAATTGCATTGTACGAAAAACGAAAAACATTAAGGAATTCCATAGGCCCATTTTAGGCCTAGCTCTTGGTTAAATAACACGTAGATGGATTTTGTGTATCGGGATGTGCTGACATGCAATCTATACGTCTCATCTTGTTTTATGTTCACAGTCGGAGACACTGCCGGAGCAAAGATGATTACACACTTGAATACAGACACATTTACAGCCAGGAGCTGTCAAGTTCAACCACAGTCTAGTCACTTGCTCGCTTACTGAAGTGCCTTGTTTAAGTGCAGCGCGTTGGCAATTTGCCTGAAAGTGTCCGTCAGTGCATCTAATTCTGAGAGTGATGCGTTGTGTCATATAAATCAGTGAGCTGTCAGTCTTCCACCGGCGGGAAGATTTACCTAAAATATATACTGCTCATTCTGGCTTCTGTTCACCCTCATTTTAGCAGCAACCAAAATGTTACGAATGTGCAAATCGAAAGAACTTCATTTCATTTGATCAGTGCTCATGTGCTGTTAAAAGCATGTTTTTATATATTTCATGTACTACAGCAATTTAGTGGAGGGATCAGCCATGTAGTGTTAAGGTGATATTTTTGTGTTTTGCAATGTTGGCCCATGTGGGGACTAAGTTTGGGCTACTGGGGTATGTGGCAACTGATTTTTATTTTTTAGTAATTGGTGCAGCCTAGTGGCCAAAGTTGGAAAGTACAGTTACATTGCCTCATTGTAGTATTTAGGTGTATTTTGAATTGTATGCTATTTCTTGCATTGGTTTGCGCTGACGTAATTTTGGTTCTCAAATATTTATACACATCTTCATTTATGTTCAATTTCATGCTTCATGTTTTGCAACTCTTTTTTTCTTACTATTTCTTTAACATTGACGTTGGAAATACAGTAAGGCTTCTCATTTTAATCTGTTGTACCTCAGATTCAAAGTGTTTTTTAGGTCCTTAATTAAAACAAATTAAATCAATCAATTCCATAAAATAATTCTTTTAGGTTGTGTCGGACTTATTGCTTCACCTTTGCCAATATATACACTTCTGCTGTGGTGTTATATTTAAATGTTTGTCCATTTAGTATATCCCTATGTTTTATTTTTTTCATTTTTTATTGACTCTACTAATACCTACAGATATCTCCTACACACAGAAAATATTCATGACCTTTGGAGGACTTTAAAGAGGCGTAAGTATACGTTCACGTGCACCTCTGGTCCAGATGCTTACTGCTGCTCTGCTTGACTCAGACAGCTGTACAGAAAACGGAAAGGTCTACTCCAACAATCTGATATGGAGCCCAGAGTCAACACCTTCAGGTTCCTTCCAGTTGGTGTGTGACATGTCATTATGGGGTATTTGTAAGCCTGGCAGTAGGACTATGCAGTTTCCAGGAACTTAACAACCCTTTGCACTGAATAACTTAAGTAAGAGTGTAAAACTGAAAGTCTTTAAACAGGAAACACAGCTGCAGATGGAAACAGTGGGTATTGTATTTACCAAGCTGCCATGCCAGCAGGCCTACACACAGTAGCCTTTGGTGCCACTGGTCAGGTGTTGACTCATGAGTACTATTAGATGGTCAGTCTTCTGTGGTTCAACTGTTGCTTTTGCTGTTTGCCCACAATTCAAGCTGAAGAAACCAGTTTTCCCCTTATTGTGTTTACAGGTTAACAGTTATAGGTCCACAGGAAGAAAAAAAGACTGTTTTCTCTTGGTTTAAATGTCTGGAGAGGTTTGGATTAGCTCCCCTGGAGCATATGTTTAGACAATTTCTGAGTTTAAATAAACCAGCTATCATTGTGACTAGACTTGCAATATATTATAATGAGAAAGGAGGAATGGAGAGTAGATCCATGCACATTTTTGCAAAACTTTCCAACATCTTAAAGACAGACCAAAGGTTTAAAGTAGATTTAACTTTTTCCTGTGACAGGTGCCTGGCTCAGAACATAACGTTTCCTCTTGCTATCTGTGAAATACGAGAAACACACTATTCTAAAGTTGCATGAGAAAAGACAGGAAGAAAAGTCTGATTTTTGTTGAGTGACACATTTTTCTTGACACAATGGAGGGTTTGACAGAATATGTAGTGCAATATAGCTGAGGAGAACTGCACACGTGACATTTTCTGTAGACCTCATGATAGAAAACCCCACAGTGGTGCACAGGCTTCACCATCCCCGCCAACTGAAAGTGAATCACCCACAATGCTGATGTCGGTACCTGCACAGAAAATGGAAAGACTTACTCCCACAATCAGATATGGAGCCCTGAGCCCTGTCGGATGTGTGTGCGCAACACAGGGACTGTGGTGTGTGAGGAGCTAGGAGACTGTCAAACAACTGGGGCACCAGAGGGCGAGTGTTGCCCTGTGTGCTCGACTGCAGCACCACATCCTCCTAGCGTGGACAATAAACCTGGCAATAAATATTTAATAAGACCCAGTTTGAGCCTGATACTTGGCAGAGCAGATTTAAATGTGGGTCTGCATGTTCCATAAATATCCACGTTTGCAAATCCACCTTGGGTGTATTTATGCGGTTTTAAAATAGAGGAGACTTTTATATCTTATATCTATATATATATATAAGTCCACCCATTTCTTCATGATTTTTGATCATGATCATCTTCCTGTCTAGTTGTCTCTTAGATTTCTTTCGATCTGCTGTTGTGTTGTCATAATGAGGATAATGTGTCTACTGTTTTTTGTACATATTGTAAGTTTTCACTGAAACCATGTACTGAATTCTCACTGTGAATTGTGGAATTACTTATTAATCACTATTGCTTTTTGTCAGTACAATGCATCATTATGGGATTTCATTATGACAATCTTTTATTCACCATTAAGCTCAGTTAATGCCATTTGTTCCAATGTTCCAATAGCAGAAAGATCACACCAAAATCAGCCCAATGGTTGTGAGAAACTAAGCTAGATTAGCAATGCGTATGAGGTCAGAACAATCCACCACCCCAGGGGTGCACATTGTGCCAGATTTTGTGCCAATCCATTTAGTAGATGTTGAGGTGTTGAGCACCAAATTTGACTCACTGGTCAAGCTAGATGCATTGTATCACTGCAAGCTGAATGAGCATTGCCATGCTTATGTTGGAAAAATGTCAGACTGAAAGCTATAAACACCTGGTCTCATGCCCATGATGATGTGTTACACCAACTATCAGCTGACGACGAATGATCCTGGGTACTGATGTCAGCTGCTGTTCTTTTTCATAAAGATTCCTGCACAGAGAATGGCAAAGTCTACTCCGACAATCAGATATGGAACCCAGAGCCATGTCAAGTGTGTATATGTGATATGGGGACGGTGGCTTGTGAGGACGTGGTGTGTGAGGATGTAGGTGACTGCAAGACCACACAGATACTGGAGGGCGAGTGCTGCCCCGTGTGCTTGGCTGCAGCACAGCGTCCTTCCACAGACACTGAAACTGGTAAACAGGAATGTAACCTGCACATTTGTCTACGGATGCATCCTGGCTGTTGCCTTGCATTGTTTGCGTTGATTTTACTCAACTCCAGCAGTCAGACAATAGTCCCATCTCTGTCAGGACTGCTGCTGCTCTTTGTCATCTCTCCCAGCCTGAAGCCCCTCTTCTTCAGGTGCCACCCTGTGCACACAACCTCGAAATGTTCTTTTTAATTCTACAATATTGTGTCCAGAGTTTCCCTTTGACTGTGCTGTCAGTATGCAAAAGGAATGCATTGACATTTTGTCAGATAAGATCACTTCTCAACCCACCTTTGTGCAGCAAAAACATTGGTAGCAATTTTGCCTGCAACGTAGCAGACAAGGAAAATAATGGACACCGGCGAAGCTGCCGCCAATTTTACTGCCACAAAGAATGAAGTTGAATAAGTAACTTATTTACCAAATAAGGTGTATTCCTCTGGGAAATTGCTAGCTCCTGTTCAATGTCATGTTGTTAATTGTACTTAATATGCACTTTTGTTTATGGTAATGCGTTGGCCTTTGCACTTACTCTGAGTTGCTTCTATTTCAGCACCAAGTAAGGCTTAAAGTATTTCATTAATAATGTAAATAAATAGTTTATTTCTTTCAAACGGTCAGTGTTTAAAGTCCCTATATGTAGGATTTAATTTATTTGTGAATTTAGTGACAAGAAAACAGACAGCGATGCATGCCATGAGACCCGTCTAGATAATGAAATGAGTGGGCTGCACCAGGATTGTCCTGCAATGAGAATAATTTGGAGGATGCTAAAATCACAAAAGAAATCTACACATAGGGGCTTTAAAAACCGGACTCTTTTACCCTTTCACAATAATTGCTGGCATGAAATTTAAGCATGTTAGAGTAGGCTGTTAGAATTTAAGGTTTTGTATTTAAAGAAAATGTTTGAGTTAGATAAGAAGATTGATACCACTCTAACGTCTGTTTGCTAAATGTGAACCCACAGCCAGCAGCTGGTTAGCTTAGCATAGAATATCATAAAGACTGGGAACAGGGGGGAACAACTAGCCTGGTATCTCATTCAGGTAAGCTAACTGGCTTCATTGGTAATTTCATATTTAGCATGCAAGCATGTGTGTGGTATCAATCTTCTCATAACTCTTGGCAAGAAAACAAAAAAGCGTAAAAAAAAACATTTCCTTCAGCTTTTTAAAATGTTGACTGTTGCATTTCAGGTCACATGGTCAAACATTAATTTCTTGCAGTGTGAAATTCAAAATCCACCCCAGATACTGATTTAATTTCCATATGTTTCTGCTTCACGAAGATACCTGCACAGAAAATGGAAAAGTCTACGCCAATAATGACATGTGGAACCCAGAGCCGTGTCGGATCTGCGTGTGCGATATGGGGGCCGCTGTGTGTGAAGACGTGGTTTGTGAGGATCTCGGCGACTGTCGGGAAACTGTGACCCCAGAGGGCGAGTGTTGTCCTGCGTGCTTGACCGCAGCTTCAACGTCGGCTCCCAGCGCAGACCCAACAGCGGGTAAATGTTACGTGTTAATAACGTCGTGTTGTTGAGGGTTTAATTTGTGCTACTTTTGAAACGTCCTACCTGTTCCTGTCCTCCGTTGGCGGCTGCAGAAGAGAAGAAAGAGGAAAGCTGCACGGTCGACGAGGAGGTCTACAAGCACAACGACATCTGGAAACCGAATCCTTGTCGCGTGTGCGTCTGTGACAATGGTATCGCCATCTGCGATGAGGTGCAGTGCGAGCTGCTATCCAACTGCGAGAAAGTGGTCACACCTGAGGGAGAGTGCTGCCCCGTGTGCGACAGCTTTGCCAGTGCCGGCAGGATGATAGGTGAGTTCAAAACAGACAGAAACATTTTGGGATGTTACTTTACAGGATTGTCTTGCTACTATAGTAACGTCAGTGTTCAAAGATGATTTTACCTGCACACCCAACAGTGACGTCGTGGCGTACTGACACACGTTGGAGTGCACTTTTACTCACCGACGCGTTGTAAGTCAGCAAAAACAAGACGGGGCGTATTCATGGGGTGTTAAGTTACTCTTGAAGATCGATAATAATCGAATAGAGTTTAATAGCTGTTTGCATAATATCTTTCACGGTAGATGATGAATGCAGTAGTTGAGAGCTGCTGAAAACTACTAAATTACATAAATAATTTAAGTTTAGTAGTATATATCACTGTGAAGATATGAACATAATTAACTCTCTTTTTGATGTTTTCCCCAAGGAATTTTGGGCTTCAAGGTAAGTCATGATTCATTCTGACATGGGTTCACGTTTAAAACTTATAAAAACTACTGTGGTTCTTCTAATTAAAACAAGTTGTTAATACGTTTCCTTTACAGGGACAGAAAGGTGAACCAGGTGATATCCCATATGTAAGTAGTCTCACAAAATGAACAACGTGCATGCAATTTAAAAAAAACGTTTTTTAGGGTTAGGGTGAACCTAATGTGTCTGAAAATGTCTTTTTTTGTTTTGCTCTCAGGTGGTGGGGCTCCCTGGACCTTCAGGACCCTCGGTGGGTTTTTTCTGCTTTTACTCTCTTTATTGTTTTAGTGTTTGCTCTGACATATGTCAGTGTGTATAACTGAGATAATATATGATATACAAGCTTAAAAAAACATTATTTAGAATAGATGACAGGAGGCTTTTTAAGACTGATCCCCCTTATAATACTCTGGATGCACTAACTTTGACACTAGAGGGCACTAAAGTATCATAATAGTGTTCACCTTGAAAACTGGAGGAAGTTGATATAGTGCAATAGCTGCAGTATACAGTAGACCCCTATTGTTTGCTTTCTAGGAATGAAAACATATATCTAAATATTCTGTGCAAAGATTGATGGGTCTACTAGTTTAACATGATTGTAATGTAATGCAACACATTTTTAACAGCAGTCCGAAGATAATGGCCTTTATGGCTTTATACAGCAAATCTCATGTAGAAAATATTTACCTCTTATACACATGTTTATGGTTCAGGGTCCTCCAGGATCTCATGGACGCACTGGACCAAGAGGCTTTAAAGGCAGACGGGTAAGTCTGGATGAATATGCAGTTCACAAATAGTAAATCCACATGCAAACCTGCTGATGCAAACCCCTTTGCGCTGCTCATTCTGCTGGTTTTCTCCTTGCAATTGTCTGTACATTTATCAATCTGCTTATTGCATGCAGATTCTGGGACATGATAGTCTGGAATGTATCTGTACACATTCACTACTGTCCAGTAAACAAGTGTTGTGGTAGCAAATTAAAACTTGCAAACACGGCCAATATAGCCGCCAGAGAGGCTGATCTTACCTCAGATCAGTCAGTAAGTTAATTCCTGAAGAAGAACATGTTGTCTCTCATTAACCATATTTCACCCTGCAGGGAGTTCAGGGGCCTCCAGGATTTGATGGCGAGCCCGGTGTGCCAGGAAATCCAGGAGAGGCGGGACACCCAGGCCATCCCTCCCACCCTGGGGTGAGTTTTCCTCAGAGGCAATTCATTACTTAGTCTCCTAACCATTTCATATTTCTTTGCTTAATTTTTTAAAAAATAATTTTAGGGCAACCTAGTTTCACAGATGGCTTCAGGGTTCAGTGAGAAGTCTGGTCTGGCTGGGATGGTATCAGGAAGCAGGGTGAGTGCTCCGTGGTTGTGTGGGAAAAAATACTAAATTATATATTTTACATACTATACGCTAAGCTGGGAAGTTCGCTGTAATGTACAATTTAAACCACAGTGTGTGAAATGTTGCTATTTCAGGGTGAAGCAGGATCACGAGGACTTCCAGGTTCGCCTGGACCACAAGTAAGTTTTGTGCCCCAAGCAAAGATTTAAAGGCTTAATTTTGGTTAGGGTTTTGCCTGTTGTCATTGCTTGACATAAGACAACTGCAAGTATCAAATTGGTAAGTCACTCTAAAATAAAATTAGTAGCTTAGAAATTAATAACATAAATGTAACTTTTTCAGGGTCCAAGTGGTGGTCAGGGAATTCCAGGAGAGGCTGGAGATCCAGGACCAATGGTAGGAACATTTCTGCTGCTCCATTTTAGATTTTAGATTTGATGCTCACATTCCACGTCAAGAGTCTATGTGGAACCATTACAAAGTGTGTTTCTAGCTAAACCTGGGATGTTAGATTTAAAATGACCTGTGTCAGCCCTCACAGTTCCTTGTGTTTGTTCACAGGGTGAGTCCGGTCACCGAGGACCAGACGGGCCACCGGGAAAACCTGGACCTGATGTGAGTCAAACGTAGATACATACTATGCATCCTCTTGAAAATGCATAATATACTGTTATTATCCTTTATTTCAGCACCACTTAAATGTAATATTGTCAGTAAGTATTTATGATGACTTTAATTTAACATTTTTTGCTCAGGGAGAAGCTGGACCCGCAGGCGCTACAGGAGAAAGAGGACCACCAGGATCTGGGGTAACCAATCATCTCCCAGCATTCATACCAAACCGGAATGGATTATGACATTATTGGCTGGTAATTCATGGTGATGAGATTATTTGTTTAAATGCAGGGAGTAAGAGGATTCCCGGGACTTCCGGGTCATCCAGGACTGAAAGGTCACAAGGTACGTCGTACTGAGCGATGCACACTCCCCAATCAGAAGTCATACCATGCCACCATGAGTCCTCAATTTTTAGGATCATTTTTCATGCTTTTGTGCAAGAAACATCAATATCTTACCTGTGTGTTAATTTAAATCTGTCCAACAGGGAACTGCTGGTCTTTTTGGGCCAAGAGGCGAGTCTGGAGAGGCTGGACTCAAGGTGTGAAGGTGTCGCCTGATCTTATGGTTCTCAAAGTGTCTTCACAATATTATTATATTAGGATGATTAAATGTACCCTTACACTCTTAATTAAAGTAATTCTACACGCACCATTGCTTAGGCTGTTACGAACCTCTTTATAGATGTTCTTTGCCGCACAGATGGTTCCATTTGGACCTCAATTGCACAATAAACACTTCACTGTAAGGTTTCATGAAATGTCCTAAAATAGCGACAGTTCTGGAATCACTTTAATGTTTTGATTCTATTTTTTTAAACGACTTAACAAATCAGAGGAACATTTGAGCCATACAGTCCTATATAGAACCATTAACTAACTAACACTTTGTGTTTTGCAGGGAACATCTGGTACTTTGGGTACAATGGGTGCTCCAGGCCCACTGGTAGGCAACACATGCTGTTAAACGGAACCCCAGAACATTTCATACAGAGTCAGATGTCATTCATGTAGATGTACTGAGCCAGTCGTTTGTTTCAGGGGCCAGCGGGCATGCAGGGAGAAAGAGGCAGAGCTGGACCGACTGGTCCTATGGTAAGAAAAGCAAAACATCTTCATTCGTTTGGGGAAAAAAGTGCATATAATGTAAAACGGCGTTTCAGTATTGAGACATTTTCTCTCTTCCTCTTGTAGGGAAAACGCGGTGCAGCCGGCCATGTCGGCAAATCAGGTCCTATGGTAAGGGCTTGCATCTATAAATGTATTTTAAAACAGTAGTTCCACATTTTGGGAAATAAGCTAATTGGCTCTATTTGCAGGCAAATGAATAAGCGCATCTCCCAAAATGTCTAATTATTGCTTTACAGTAAGTTCCAATTTGCTTTTGGTGTTTCCAACTTACAGAGGACATGGACAGACAAGGCACAGTTCACTAGTCCCAACAGTGGATATAAATACGTCCTTCAATATACAGTTTCTTTTAATTTTACTGCACTGCAGAAAATGTAATGCTTCACTAGTTTTTAAACATCAGTTAGCCACATAACACACAGATTGTGAACCCCAAACAAAACAGACTGAAATTCCTTAGAACATCGTTTTGAATAATTAACAAAAAAGTTTCTTTCACTACAGGGTCCACTGGGAATCCCCGGAGTGCAAGGGTTTCCCGGTAGCCCAGGAATGAAGGTGAGATACGATATTTTGGGCAATAAATTAAAGACTTGGGAAGTTTTGCATCGTATTTAGCTTACTGTGAAAATTATTTAGAGACTGCAGAGTTCATTGCACCCCACAATAGAAGGCTGTTGGGTGAAGAAACAGATAACCATGTTGATAAAGGAACATATTGAAAATGAATGATTTTAATGATTGATCTGTCTTGATTTTTTTTGTACTTTTCTCAAATTTCAACAAAAGACCTTGAAAATCGTTTTTAAATAAAAGTCCTTGAATGTGACCTGAAAGGGTGAAGCAGGGCCGACAGGGGTGAGAGGAAGTGCAGGACAGCAGGGTTCCAGAGGGGATGCCGGTCACGTAGGACCAGCTGGACTGACAGGACTGCAGGTGTGATACAATTTCATCGTTTAAAACCATGAAAGTGAGCACATTTTCGATGACTGTCGTTAATTATTAGTTCATATTTTGTTTTTGAACAGGGTGCTGCAGGGATTGATGGAGCTCCAGGTTCCCGCGGCCAATCAGTAAGTGTAACTGCAGAAGTTATGGACACTGAGGGATTGTTTGTTTCAACATATCAGCTATTGCTGTTGCTGTAATCTGTAACTGCTTCCCAGGGTTTAGTAGGCGTCCAGGGTCCAGCAGGGCTCCTGGGTCCGTCCGGTCCCCCCGGCCCACAGGGAGCTACAGGAGCACCGGGACCAAAGGGCCAACTGGTACGAGCTCTGATTTAATCTAATTTTAATCTAATTTTATTGACTTTGTGGCTCATATAATCAAATGCACCGGGAGCTTTAATTTGACCTCCAGGTTATCTGATCTTCTTTTACAGGGCGATGCTGGAGTGGCTGGATTCAAAGGAGAAGCTGGATTAAAGGGAGAAAGAGTAAGCTGGGGGACAGAAAACCTTTACCACCCTGAAAAAAGACACTAACCTCATTTTTACATTATGTCGGCGATGCATGTTAGGTTAAATAATTGGTTTGTTAGGTGTTTGAAGGACTGATTGTTGATTGCTGGGTCTTGGTAGGGTGACAATGGAACTCCGGGTCCATTGGGCCCGATGGGAGAGGACGGGAAGCGTGGACCCCGAGGTGATGCTGGATCCATCGGACCTGCAGGACCTCCAGGAGAGATGGTGAGTCAAATTTACTTAACCTTCAAACAACAATTTTTTAAGTTTCATGATCTAAGAACCTGTGGAAATACATTGGAATCTCAAAACTCCAATCTTAAAACGCTGATTTGTTTTGAAGAAGTATCCTTCATTTGGGGCGGCTGAGGGGGTAGTGCGGTCGTCCATTAACCCCAGGGTTGGTGGTTCGATCCCAGCTCCGGCTGTCCGCATGTCGAAGTGTCCCTGGGCAAGACACTGAACCCCGAGTTGCCCCCGGTGGAGGCCAGCATGGCAACTGTGTCCCCATTGGTGTATGGATGTGGTGTGAGTGTCCCCTAAATGTCTGTTTGTCTGCCCTGCGATTGACTGGCGACCAGTCCAGGGTGTTTCCCTGGCTCTCGCCCAAATGTTAGCTGGGATTGGCTCCAGCCCCCCCCTGCGACCCTTCGGGATAAGCAGTATGGATAATGAATGAATGAATAGTAGAGTAATGAAATAAAATTAAGATATCTGACTACTAAATGGATAAAACAGTAAATGGAAATAATCTACTAAAGATGAAAGCAACAAGTTGTAACTAAAGACTAAATTTATTAGATAAAATACCAAAGAAGTGAAAGCTCTTGCAAAGCTCAGTCCAAGCTATTAAAAATGTCACTGCTACTCTGGCTACACCGAGTCCAGTGCTAAAGTCCAGCTCTGCCCAGGAGTCCAGTGTAATGCTGACTGATGTCCGTCCCTGGAACTCCATCACTTCAGCTGCAACACAGATTGAGCTCCAATCAGTGACCCAATCTCAGGGTCAAAGAGAATAGTTTCATACCGCCAGCCACGAAATAATACTGTTCCTTCACTTATCTGTTAACAGGCCTGTCAACACACAGGGCAGGCATCCTCTCCTCGTGGCCGCCGGTCAGTTGGTGTTTCCTCAGTGGAGTCAGTGACAGCTGAATGAGAGCTGGGCACAATGTCCTGAGCAGGTCAGTGATTGGTTAAGGAGTTCAGATGTAATTGGTGTGCAGACTTTTTAAACCTGGGCTCAATTTTTACAGTTTTTGGGTATATAAATGACTAATACGTGGTCCAGTAGATCTCCTCCACCGGCATCCTGTGATGGTTGCAACGTAATCTTTGCAGCAAGTGCACCTGTGGACAGGATGTCCACTAAACGTTTTCACAGGCGTAGTTGCCTGCAGGGATTATGTTGCAGCCATCGCAGCCCGTTCATCTGCTGTCTTGATGCTCTACCAACTGTTTGGTGAAAATAATCAATATCTCTGTGTCCTTCAGGTAATTTTGCTGAAGAAATAGTGTGGATAGATCTGTGATTACTCCAGACGAATGCAGACCAATCAGGCCTTCCTGTTGGGAGTCAATCATTGAAAAAGTGATCTACCAGCAATAATGTTGCGCGAAAGTGCTTCAAGTCATATCTTCAGGTCATAAACTATTTTGTCTCAATTGGTCATTGTTCTTCTGTCCAAATTAAAATCCAACATGCAACTCTGGGCACGAGTGCCACAGCACTGTTCATCTCCATGAAAAACTCTGTTACAACAATCCATATTCATTGCAAGTAAAATGGGATAAAATACTTAAATACATAACTGCCATGCTGCCAGCCAGCCAAACACTATGACTCATGTAGCAGATAAGATTTTTTTCCACTCCATTACCTCACACAGGACCCATATACATGCTGTGAGGGAGAGATGTTAGCGTGATGTGCTGCCATATAGTCACTGCGATCAGTTTTTGGGGTTGAGTTCCTTGCTCAAAGGCACCTCGGCAGTGCCCAGGAGGTGAACTGGCACCTCTCCAGCTAGCAGTCACTGCTCCTTACTGTGGTCTGTGCTGGACTTGAACTGGCCCCCTGTCGGTTTCCCAATCCCTACGGACTGAGCTACTGATGTGATGAATATAGATGATGCTCATTCATGAATTTATGCAGCAGGTTTTAGGAAGTAATGAATTCTGAATGAATGCGCCGCAGTTCCTTCTTCACTTTTATCTGCGATGCTGGGCCACGCTCATGTCGAGATAAACCTGAACTCTTGTTTAACGAGGCAAGCTGACTACATTCTAATTTGCAGCTAAGGCCTGGAGGGAGGACTGTAGTCGAGAGCTGGAGCAGAGCTTCAGGACAGAACCTTATTCGTGGATGGGTTACTGAAGGGGCCTACTGCGCTCAGGCTCAGGGACCCAAGACACCAGGGGGAAGTGGCTGAAGGAAAGAACGTCCTCATCAAGTGATGACAAATTAAATGAGCACACAAAACATTAACTTTACAGTTGAACGTTTAAGAAAGACAGTCTCAGAAGGAGAGCTTTTTCTATTAACACCATGCAATATGGATCCTCCAACATTCATTTGGCAGAGGCTTCGTTCCAAAGGGATTACTTTGCTCGCACGTGTGACCCGGCCGGGAAAAGGGCTTTACCAGGTCTTATTGAAGGCCAAATTTAACAACTTTTGGACTTTTGGCCTGCGTGTACTTATTTATGCAACTGGCAAGATGTTTGTCAGCCATGCAAAAGAGAAGTGAGCTATATATAGACATGGAACCACGGCTCCACCTTTAATTAGATCAAATTATCAACTACTGTGTACATATACAAAAATATGGGTTATCTTAAAATGCATATATACTGTATATGGAAAGTGAAGGCAACAGTGGTTCCTGTGGTAACCAGAACACTCGGGGCTGTGACCCCCAAACTGGGAGAGATGTCTGTCCAGCAGAGTGCAGTCCTAGGATACAGCTGAGGTACTGGACCCTCAAGCTCCCAGACCTCTGGCAGAGGACCGGAGCTGGAAGCAGGAACAGACCACCTGAAGTGGCAACACATATAATATTTAGTTTCTGGGGAAACATGCAGTATGTGATTAAGAATAAATACTATTGTTAACATTATTATCATTATAAGAAGGGCTTAAAGGGGTACTCCAGTGATTTAGTTTTTCACTTCCACAAAGTTGAAGACAAGACGAATTAAAAAGAGAACCGTCCAAATCAAAGTAGTGGAGGCCAAGATATTGTCACTTTTAGTCTGTACTATGAGTAGAGCTCCAGAAAGAGCCTGGTGAACAGGCAGGTTCAGTGTAGTGTGAAGCTCACTGATGTGAGGACAGGAGATGTTGACAATACTCTGTAAACTGGCCCACATGGACAGAGATTAATGAAAGCAGAATTCCATGTGATCCCACTCTGTATGGGGATACTGCAATTGATGGCTAAATAAAACCACACTGACTGTATATTTTGGCAGTTACCATATTTGTAGCTCCAACCATTAGGTCATTACTCCTCTGTGCTTACCCCTTGTAATGCTTTTGGGTTGGGATGTCGGGATGTTCATGTGTGTTTCGTGTTTATGGTTAGATTTCTCTTGTGTCGTGCCCCTGGTCTGTTCCTCTGTGTGTCCAGTGTTTCCCTCCCTGG
>JAVQJF010028605.1:0-17982 GCA_036023855.1 Gadopsis marmoratus | reverse complement strand
ACATCTGTATGGTGAATATGTAGCTGGAACCAGCAGTTTGTTAGCTTAGCTCAAGTAATAAGACTTGAAACAGGAGGAAACCTTACTCCCATACTTATTACCATGGATGTGTACTTATTGATTTGATTTTATTACGTGTGCTCTTTACCTATGTTATTTTACCTCTTATCTGCACTGTCCACCTTTTGCTGTAACAATGTAAATTTCTCCACTGTGAGACGATGAAAGGATTTCTGATTCTGATTCTGATTCTGAAACAGCAGTGCCAGCCAGTTTTTGTTGGACGCACAAAAACCAAAGTGTAGAAACTATTTGCTGATTTACCGGTGAATTAAACAAACTAGATATAATGTGTTAATTAGACACCTTTAGAGGTGCTGGTAAGTGGATTTTGTTTCCTTTGGACAGAGCCAGGCATGCTCCTCACCACTGTGCCAGTATGCTTGATGTACCAATCCATGTGCATAGAGTTTCATACTACCATTAGATCCCCTGATGGGTGCAGCAGTTAGGAAAGGTAGGCAGGGATATTTAATGCACAACTCTGATACATGGTCAGTCAGTCTTACATGTGTGTAAATTAGAAAATGGGTTTGAACATGCACAACCAGTGGCAGAGTCACTTTTGACATATGACTGTACAGACAATCCAGGCAGTCAATCCTCTCAGTCAATATTAAAACTAAGATGTCATCTTCTCCTGTCTGATTTGTGTCAAGTGTGATACAGAGTCAGAGATCACTGGCCTTCATGTCAGGGCCTGTGTTGTTGCAGATCTTCCTACTGAAGGACACATGTCAACATGTGAAGTGGACTGTCAAAAACTAGAACAGCTAATTCTCAACCCCGCACTTAATTCATGATGCCTCTTTCTCGAACCAAGAATGGACTTGGTAAATGGCCTTTTAATTATATACCGTTGAAATGGTTCCCAAAGCGTTCTAACAGTAATCTAAGCTCTAACAGTAGTCTAATTCACCCATTCACACACCGATGGCGACACAGCCGCCATGCTGGGGTTCTAGGGTTCAGTGTCTTGACCAAGGACACTTCGACATGTGGACAAGACGAGCCGAGCCCGGGGTTAATGGACAGAACCACATAGCCACAGAACCCTCTTGCTGTGACGTGACCGTGCCGCAGCAATTTTTCATATTACAATCCTTTTTTTCAAGTCTTGACCTCTTAAGTTGTCACTCAGTGCATACCTTATACTACACAATCAAATGTATCAAGCGTAATTCCAATTAGCTTGAAATTCTGTCAGATATACTGTACAGTACAAAGGATATCCTTTTCAATGAAAGGTCTACACTATTTCACTCAAATTAATGTAGTTTCTCTGCACCTGTATCTTCCCTATGTCTTTAAAGAATTTTTTTGACAGTTCATGTTAAGGTACCTTTTAGGCTTTTGACAGATTTTCTTCATCAGTCACTGTACCAATTACTGTAGCAAGAAAAAGTAGGTGAACCCTTTGGAGTTACCTGCATTTATGTTTAAATGACCTCATCTGAATTACAATAATGAACAAACACAATCCATTTTAACTAATAACACACAAGTTATTTTGTTCTTTTCCATATCAAATACATCATTCAAGCATTCACGGTGTAGGTTGGAAAAAGCGTGTGAATCCCTCAACTTCAACAAAAGCTAATTGGAGTCAGGAGTTAGCAAACCTGGAGTCCAATCAGTGAAACCAGATTGGAGGTTTGAGTTACTTTGACTTATAAAAAGCACTCAAACATTGTGAGTTTGCTATTCACAAGAAGCATCTGCTCATGTGAACCATGGCTCACATCTACGACCACAATGGAAGCCGCCGCTCTCCAATAAAAACACAGCTGCTTGCCTGAAGTTTGCCAAATAGCACTTTGACACTCCACAACGCTACTGGGGAAATGTTTTGTGTACTGATGGAACTAAGGTTGAATTATTCGGAAAGAACGCGCAGCACTACATATGGCATAAAAAGGGCACTGCATACCAACATGAAAACATTGTCCCAACAGTGCAGTGGAGGGACCATCATGATTTGGGGCTGCTCTGCTGCCTCGGGGCCTGGACAACTCACCATCATCAGTTTATCAAGATATCCTACAGGATAATGTCAGAGTGACTGTCTGCCAGGTGAAGCTCAGTAGAAGATGAGTGATGCAGCAGGACAATGACCCTACACATCGAAGTAAATCTACTACAGAATGGCTTCAAAATAAAGAAAATCCGCCTTTTGGAGTGGCTCAGTCAGAGCCCAGACCTTAACCCAATAGAGATGCTCTGGAATGACCTCAAGAGAGCCGCTCATACCAGACATCCTAAGAATATGGCTGAGCTGAAGCAGTTCAGTGAAGAAGAATGGTCCAAAATTCCTCCTGAACGTTGTGCATGTCTGATCCGGAGCTACCGGAAGTGAGTGTTTGAGATTATTGCTGCCAAAGGAGGGTTGTCAAGTTATTAAATCCAAGGGTTCACTTCCTTTTTCCACCAACACTGCGAATGTTTAATGGGTGTGTTCAATAAAGACATGAACGATTATAATTGTTTGTGTGTTATTAGCTTAAGCACATTGTGTTTGTCTATACTTAGATAGATGATGATCAGATCACATTTATGACAAATTAATGTAACAAAACAGGCCATTCCTAAGGATTCAATTACTGTCTTGCCACTCTATCTTTGTGTGGCTTTCTACAAGGTCATAATCTATCATTTAAATGATCTGAGGCTACAACAGTAAATGGGATTTGATTAATGGTACACATGGACTGAGATAGAATTTGCTAAAATGTTATACAGGATGCAGACAGCATGTGGGGATTTTACACTGACTTCCAGTGTACACTGGTACCTATTGACATACAGGCTAGGTGAACACATAGATACGCTCCCTTTTTGTGCACAGACCATGTCAAATCAGCCCTGTGCAGCATAACCAATTCCTTCTAAATTGGGTGAAAGATTCAGAAATTTCTCTTTACTGAGTATATGGATCAGGTACCACGCCAAATACAGTGAGACAAGCCTCCAAACGGAACCATCAGAC
Organism: Gadopsis marmoratus; assembly: GCA_036023855.1. NCBI lineage: Eukaryota > Metazoa > Chordata > Actinopteri > Centrarchiformes > Percichthyidae > Gadopsis > Gadopsis marmoratus. The sequence goes on along the minus strand of JAVQJF010028605.1, from coordinate 14,936 downwards.
AATTTTTAGAGGTCCTGGAGTGAAAAGACGCACAAGGAATGACCTATTTCAGGTTGGAAAATTGGGTGAGAATTTATTTAAGCAGAGCCTAAGGTGAGCTATGTGGAAAATGCTGACACTTTGAGAAAATTTACAACTGCTTGGCCTTGGCTGTGCCTCTCTGGCAGAGAGTTTGGAGAGCATCAACCTGATATTCTCTAAATCACTTACCTGCAGGCCATCATTCCCTTACAAAAGCCTGTTATGGCTGCTATAAGCTTACTCTCTATCACACACCCGCAATAACAGGTCAGCAGTTGCATCCAAGTGGTGTAGCAACGGCCTGCAGGTGGCTAGGGAGAAATTGAATTAAAATATTGTAGAAGCGGGTAAAAGTGCAATCCTGGATGTTCACCGCTGCCTGCTTTGTTTATTGATGTGCATATTGCTGGTCAGGGCCTCACCATGAGATTCTGTTAGGAATCCTTGTTTATGTGTTGTGGTGGTTTGATTTACGCAGCACTTGCAATGCGCTGTGTTATGTGTGGTTCAGGTCACAGGTGGAGGCAGTGAATCATTGTGCTAAAATAATGTGATTGAATGTCAGTGGGCTTGCTGCTTCCCTCAAAGGAAATAAATGGACAGCGAATGGCAGGGTTCAGGGCCCAGGCATCAACAATTGTTATAGTCAAAATGCACATGGAAAGGAAAAGAAAGCTGCAACAAATCTAAAATAAATATATAACTAAATAGTGCTTAGCATGTAATGCTTTTATGTGCATTTCAAATGATCTCAGGATCATATGTCAGTCCCCAAAAGACTGTTACAGTAATAGAAAAGTTCCATGACCCCTTTGAATGAAGTATCATCATTGACAGTTTCCTCTCTGAGTGGTTTCCAGTGGAATCAGGTGTACCCAGGTTGCACCCTCTCCTTCAAGCTCCTAATAACCATCGACTGGATTGTGCAGATGACATAATGAAACAGACGTAGAAGCATCCAGTGACGCTCTTTTTTTCATTTAGAAGAGCTGGACTTGTCAGGGTTCTCCACTCAAGCAGACTGTCCAACAGTCCGACTCACAATGCCATTCAGACTGAGGTAAACATCAGCACCTCCCAGACTAAATTCATGTTTGTCGGCACCTCTATGGATGCACCTATCGCCATTAGTGGTGAAGGCCTGGATGGTCTGGAGGATAACTGGCCAGGTTCATCAGTTAAGATGACACAAAAAATAAATCCAAATTAGAGGTCAATCTATGATCTGATAAGACACAAGTGTACACCAGCAAAGTAAAATTAGTACTTTACTATAGAAAAAAGACAGATGTCTTTCACAATGGCTGCCTTAAAAGACTATTCTCTATCTCCTGGTAAAACAAGTTCTCAGATAAAATAGCAAACATTGACATCTGCGTTGGATTGGCCACAATCTCAGAATGCACCACAGTCGATTCGGAAAGCTGTATTAAGATGGACTCCACCCGGGAAAAGGAAGCCTAGTTGCCCAAGGGCAAACATGTATGTCGAGTCCAGAACAAAAGGCAAGTTCTAAGTATGTGGGTTGTTTTAGATTCCAAAATGTGATTGCTGGGAAAGAGCCAAGTTAAAAATAAGGACGAACGAGTAAAACACAAAGGCGATGCAGAGAAAGAAATAAAGAAATACCATTGTCCATTTCCCACATCATGGGACGAATCATTTTAAACTAAACGAAAGTTCAGTACATTAGTCCTACTGTTACACAGCGTGGCGATAAACACACTTAAATAAGGTGCTGGGTTTCCCTGAGAATGCCTGTGTGAAACAGACAGGCTACATTGAACCTAGAGTGAGGAGGAGTGAATGAATAAGTGAACTGAATGCTAATGTGTACCTGCGAGAAGGAAATATTCAAATGCACATCAGTCATTCTAAGGACACAAGCTGAGACCAAGGCGTGGAGTGCATGATTGAACACCAAAAGGGAGGGTGCTATCAGCATTTATCTTTGAGAGTCACAGCTGGGAGATAAGGCGCACTTTAATTGTGAGTCTGTCTATTGTAGGTCACAAGCATCCCATCAATCACCGTACCCGGAGCAACCTGGCATCTCCAGACTTTAAGGAACACAGGGATGCTGATCATGAATTATAATAAATTACTCTGCTTGGCATTTTGTCATTTTCTTTATTAAGGGGAAAATATGATAAGCCAGCAAAAAAAGAAAAACGGGCAGGTTTTTAAATTCAAGGCTTCAACAAAGCAGATAGATAACAATACTTCTAGTACTGAATAAAAAGCAACATACCCATTAGGGGAGACTGGAGGGCAGAAAGCGTCTGTGTGCTCCAGAAAATGCTACAAGTGTGGTGTCTAACATGAATATAGCCAGTATATTTGTCTTACTAAGACACAGCTGGGGTCTGGAAACCATGCAGATGAGCCTTAACTCAAACAGTAAAGTTAAAGGCCGATCAACCAAAACAATCAGGTGATTATTCTGTGTGTTTGTTTTACCAGTGGGCCGGGTGCAGTGGTTTCCTGAAGTCTTCTCATCATGGCAGTTGTCATGTCAGATTAATCAGCTTTCATACAGTGTGTTAATTAGTGTGCTGGGAGGCACTTTGGAAAGAGCAAGGCTAGCTGTTACTACCTGCCTCCAGTCTTTATGCTAAGCTAGCTAATTGACTCCCGGCTGTACCTCCATATTTAGCACACAGACATGAGAGTGGTATTGATCTTCTCACCTACCTCTGTCTTTCTCAAAATGTCAAACTTTTCTTTTAAAAATAGAATACAAAAGCATGCCACGATAAAATCCATGACAAAAGCTTGAGGAGAGTTTTACAAGAAGAAAATATGCATAAAATGGTTCTTGTCTTATACCAGCAAATACCCTTGAATCAAAATCAAATAACAAAGACGCTAAATAAATGGACCAAGAGGAAATTATTTCACAAATCCAGCTCGACCTGCAAAATTAAGACACCAATAAAAACACACACACAATTTATTAGGTGTAACAGCCAAGGCCAAATCTGAGAATCAACTGCAGAGACAAAGCCTATCAGAAGATTACCTGCAACATGTGAGTGATAGTCAGCAGGACATCGAATACATTTGTCTTAGTGGCTTGGGGATAAGATGAGACATAAATGATGAAGTGGGATGACAACAATGCACTGTAGCCTTGCCTGAAGCCCACGGAAGCATGTGACAGACAGGGTATCATGCTCCGAAACCTTTCTTGAAAGGCTTCTGTTGCTGCTGTTGTGGGGATTAAACCAGCCTCATAATGGCCTGTGGGATTTGTGCCACGGCCGGGTGACAGCCGTCGAATTGGGTGGCAGGCAGAGACGAGACCAGAACACAGCGCTCAATCTAAACAGTTGCCAATCACAGTGCAGATCTGTTGACCACGGAGAAAAGAAGAGAGGTAAGGCAAATATAGAGCTGCTTCAATGACAGGTAGAGCGTTATGTGAAGAAATGTATTCAGACGTTGGACTTGTGTGAATAATCCCATAAATGCTAAATTCCCTAACCATACCCACACCGCTTCCTACAACTCCTTCTGCCTTCTCTTCTGCTCTTGTTTTGGGGATTTGCAAGATTATTTTTCCACGGGAACTACTTTACATCCTCAACAGCTACTCAATACAGGATCTACAGTTGCCATGGCAATATCTGTGGCAGAAAAAAAAGAGAGAGAGAGAGAGAGTTGGAGCCAAAAAAAAAAAAAGGGAAAAGTATTCGGAGTTGACAGAGAAATAACTGGTTTCATTATATTCAGCCAGCTGATTCTCTCTATCACCAATGACAGGGCGGCGGCAGGCACGGTGAAAGAGCTTGTGTTTGAGCGGTAATAAATTACTGCTGGGGTCAGGGCTGTGCAGGCCGCACTTCCTGATTAAATGAGACCAAACTTGTATTCCTCTGACATCTCCCAGTCTCCTTCTCGGGAATCTGAAGGTGCAGAGACAAAGCCCATAATCCTAATTAAGTATTTCCTCCTATTGCAGTGTACAAAATGCCCGGCTGTTAACACAGCTAAAGCCCTCATTCGGGTTCCCATGCTCAGTTCAAACACATGGTTTAGGGGAATCTCGGCAAATGCTAAAGAGAAAAGTGACATCACAGACAATAATTGGGAGCGCAAGTGGAATCACTTTGGAGGAAGTGGTGGAAAGTTTTAATCATAAGTATTGCATCAGCAGACCACAGACTCAGCGTCTGCATTGTTCATGGGTGAAAAAAAATGTTGTCTCATATTTGAGGATGTCATTCATTTCCACTGACTCAGTCGTCTCACGGTCAATTGAGCAGGATAGTGTGGGAGAGAAAATCGCAAATGCAGCTGCTGCTGTGGGTTTCTGTTTAACATTTCAAATCCTGAAGCAAAGACACTCTAAACCAAGACATAGCTGTGTGTTTCAGCAGCATCTCTTATGTTGCATTGTTTGTACATGTGTATTAACTGTTAATGTCTTATAACGCACTGTAAGGATCTGTTTATATATATTACTGCTCAAAACAATTAAAGGAACACATTGAAAACACATCTGCTGGATATCTATACTGGTATGGAGACTTGGTAATGTGCTTAAAAACTGTTCCTTTAATTTTTTGAGCAGTGTATATGTAAATTATAAAAGGTCTTGAAAAACAACTTGTTATTTATATATTGTTAAAGTAAAGTGTTGCAATTAAGTAATCCATGAAAACGCCAGTTAAATTCCAGAAACCACATCATTTGGCTTCTTATATGAGCCTGTGATTTCCTGGTTAAACTCGCAAAAAGGTCAATTATTTATCATCTTTATCTTTGCTTAACAAAACACCTCCACTCTATTGCCCTTGAGCCCTGCCGTGACTACGATTCAGTCCAAACTGCTTTTCACTCCAAACAAAACACTGTCACTTTAAATACAAGCTGAACCTCTGTCGCCGTGTTTGCACTCTGCAGGGGCCTCGGTGGCGTCACACGAGGCATGTGGTTCTGTTGAGGGCATTTTAAGTTTTGCAATTCCTCACGCATCCCTGGATTAGGGACAGGGGAGGCTGTGCCCCAGTCAGCCCTCAAGGGCACCGTCACCCTACAGTGCTGCTTCAGAATTACAAACAACACAGATTCAGCATTAAGCAGAATCCACTGATCAAAAGCCAATCAATACCTGCTAGGAAGAAATGCCTCGCATCATACAGCACATCAATCACAAGCACAGGTGTGCCTGTCAAAGTAGCAGATACCTTAATTAATAATTTTCAACTGAGCCGCCTGTGGTGAATTAATATTTCCATCCTGCCAGCATGTCAGGGAAACATGTTATGATTTGGGGAAGAAATCATTTCCGGCTGTTCCAATAAACGTTTATCATGTTGGTTGACTTGTAATTATTGTTAATGACATTGTGCTGGGTGACAAGCACACCACAAGCACTCGAGCACTACAAGTTATTACTCGACTAGGCGATGCTGATGACAAGTTAAATAACATCATCCGCTGCATTAGATGATGCTGTTTAACCACAGGTCAAGGAAGAACAACGGAGCACACAGCAAGATAGAGCTGCAGCGTAATTATTATACAATGAATCACGTGCTGGCAGCTTCGTTATTAAATGGAGCAAGAAGAGCCATCATTCAGCTTCCTGTTGATGGGTTGGAGTGGACACTGGTGACAAGCGCCACAAATGAGCTGTGCTTTTAAGATTTGAGGGGTAATTCTAAGACAGGTTGATGGTCTGCGGAGGATCCCCACCAAAGCAGCTTACAGTTACATGTGAAGTATTTAGCTCTTCCTCTCATGCAGGATTTAGAGCTGGTAGAGTTTCAGGTTATTGTTCAAGGACACGTCACAGGACTGGTTACTGATGGACGCACACCGCGCTGCACCACAATACAAGCTATGTTTTGGTAAAGTGTGTAAACTGTAAAGGTGACACTCTCTTCATGTCTGATGGGTATTGGACTACCAGAATATGCCATCTGAGTTTAGTTCGATATTAATGTATCATGACATATGAAAAGGGTTCATTTTGTATTTTCACTTCACTTGTGGATGATTTACAGTGTGATACTGTGGATTTAATAATTAAATAGGTGTGGTATCTTGAAGCAGGGAGGTAGGCCACAAGAACCAGGAACTTGTTCAACTTAATAACATTCTACTGCAAGTAACATTCTACTGCAAGGGCAACTGCACGCCACAGTCCACCTCCCGTGCTTAATCACGAAGCTAAAACAATCATTTGCTATGAGCTTAAGAGCTTGTGCCTGGTAATAAATAAATAAATTAACACAGAATTAAATGTAGTGACAGTAGTCTTTCAATCCATGCGCCACATTGCCCCTGTATACCTGACAGAACTGCTTAGCTGGGCTTCACCTCCGGACCCTAATAGTTGCACAAGGTCAGCAGTAAATGCTTTAGAGAGGTGGGACACACATCATCTGGAAATCCCTACAGCCAAAAAGGCTTTGTTCAGGAGCAGCGTGCAGTATTATGTTGCTACTAGTGAATGCAGAATCAGATGGCCAGGCCTACATGGGAACTAAGTAGTCTTCAGGCTGGAATGGAAACGGATATCTGGGAAGCAGTAGGCTACCCTTGAGCAACAGGTTGATTCAATTTATTTTAATTGTTTTGTTTTTAGCCATGCTAGCAGCAGATGCCAGTGTCGGTCCGTCCACTACGCTGGTCCAGACCTCTACAGACTCTACAGACTAAAAACCTCTACAGACTTTTCTGCACGCACAGGACGGATTGTAATCATTTAGGTGAACCCTTCACTTTCTATAGTGTCATCAGGTCACATTTTGTTGATTTGTACAATACTCTGGTTTATGATCCCATCGCCCTCTGCTGCACTTTTTTAGTTTAGTGAGTTTTTAAGCAACTCAACAGAGCAGAAAAACTAAGACGAACAACAATGTGCCTGCTAGACATGCTAGCATCCTCACTGTACATTATGTTAGCATGCAAGTGGAAGCATTTAGGCCTCACACTCCTGTTGTATATGTACCCAGGACTCCCTAGAAAGCAGCATTGATACGGGGTGGATTATCCTGGTGAAATTAATTGATAAAGGTAATGGAGCCATACAAAAGCAGAAAAATGAACCATGAAGACAGCGGATAGGATAAAGAATGATTATTTATAAGCAGGCAGAGCACATCAATGCCCTGAAGGCAACAAGAATTAATTCCTATGACATGGTGAGCTAGGTTCAATATGCTCATTGATTTCTTTGATTTCTTAGTCAGATAGATAACTCATTTCCCTCTGTTTTGACTTCAACAGCAATACTGCTCAGGCTGTTTCTGTCCTCTACTATAGCAGTAAATACAGTGAAAAGGTCAAAATACTCGACCAAAAAACTGACTGAAAAGTAGGTTTTTGAAGGTGAACTGACGCTATGTTTACATGCCACTTGAGCTGGTTGTTACAGTTCCAGCGGTCATCCTGTATAATACGTTGGCCTATTCCTCAAAACCTACCTTCCTGTGTTTTATGAATAAACTCCAAAAAAAAGTCTCCGTTGTTAATTCCTCTAAAATTGTGTTACCAAATCATGTATGGGTTTTTGGCAACACTGAATAATGAATACCACAAAGTGCATATGACTTATTTTCTCAGTCTGTCATTTGGTACACCTGCAGGTCGTCCTCCTTCTTTGCTTCATGCCAAAATTCACTATTAGGACTATTGTTGCATCCTAAAAACAAACTGATTGCTACCTGTGTGGAAGAAAGGCAGATTCTGGTGTCATGTAATTTCGGGAAGACAATCAAAAGTCTATTTACTACAGAGAGACAATGGGGGCCGAGGCAACACGTAACTGGCGTTTCATGTTATGCTCAACTTTCACTGATACTTTTGTTGCAATCCTGTTTACAAGGATCATTGTTCCCACCATGCAAACGGACACTTCAGCAAATACACTACTGATTGGTTCCACCACTCCATGTTTGAACTGCAAGATGAAAAGCATGTAGCAATAAAATTGTGAATAAGTACCATTGTGCTGTATAAATATTTTGTATTATGCGCAAGACCCATTTTAGCATATTAATATTGTGTACAAAACTAACCATTTGTTGTACAGCCAAACACAAAGCAATGCCCAAGCCTACACTAAAATATGCCGCAATTACCATAAAAAACAGAAGACTGAAAACACAGCCAGAGAAGATGTAGGGATGCAAGACTTTTATTTAAATCAAAATCAAGTGATCTTCAAAAGATATTTGTGTATCCAAGATGAGGCTAGGCATAAAAACAATGAATAAATTCTTGAAAACATAGAAGAGCGTGGTGTTCCTCCAGTCATCGCCATGGTGGTTTTACATCTCTTCTTTCTTTTTCTTTCCCTCCGCTGTGCACTTTGCTTCCCCCTCTCACAAATTCTTTCACCCTGTGCCTCTCCTCTAGTTGTGGCCTTGGAGAGCCTCCGCCATGAACAGCTTCCCGAGGTTCTGCGAGGTGAATTCCTTCACGTTCTGGCAGTAGTTGTTAATTTGCCCTGTTGGAGGGTAGCCACATGCATCCACGCACCCACACACACCCACAGAAATATACAAACATACATACATTTGTTGACAGACAGGCACACAAACAGGCGGGGGCGTGAGAGGTGGGGGGGGGGAGAGGAAAAAACAGCAGCACAGCAAAACATGAAATTAGTGGGGAACGGAGTAAACGGAAGGATCAGAATGTTGTCAGAAGGCGGTGGAGAGCTGAACAGCGTGAAACAGCAGGGAGTGGGGTGGTCGAGTAGGAGATTGACTCAATAAACTTTAAATTAATGTAATTTCAAGATGAAGCGGAGATAATTACAAAACAGAACCTGAGCTCCGTGAGGGGAGCAGAGGCGGCTAATGGGAGTTTGGAGGGGGGGGGGTCTCTGTGTTGGAGAGCTGTTTGCGTGCTGTCCGTGCGTTTGTGAGTGCGTACCTGCAATAAGCAGCGTGTCCATGCGCGGTGGAGGCTGTGGGGGCTTGAACATTTTGGTGATGTCCTCCTCCGGCAGCGGGGGCTCCCCTCTGCTCTGTCGCTGGGTGTTCTCCTGCTGCCGCCTCTGGAGGTACTGGAGGGAGGGACACAGAGAGAGAGATGGGTGGCATTAGAGAAGGGGGGGGCACAGGAGAGGAAGGGAAAGACGAAATGGAAATAGCATTGAGAGCAGGAGAATGTGAGGAAAAGAGGAAAGGTAAGGTAAGGAAAGGAGTGGGAGTAAAGAAAGTGAGAAAAGGGGTATGAAATGAGGAAGTCAGGAACAGGAAAACACAGAAGGCCAGGAAGGAGAGAAATATAGTTAGAGAGATGCAGAGAGCACAAAGTAAGAAGAAAAAAGAAGAGGAAAGACAGGCAAAGGTTAACAGTAGCAGGAAGGAAGTGAGATGTAACGAAACATGGTGATGAAAGAAGAGATAGGGGAGACAGAGAGAGAGGGAGAAGGGTTATAAGTGCTGACAGGGATGGAGTGATTTGTGAGGGGGCTGGCAGTCGGTAAATCAGTGAGGTGCCGGGTCTCTGGAGATCCTAAAAGCCTTGTTAATTTGGCAAGATGGAGCAGAGACTGACATAGACCGGTGGAAGGGGAGGTTGCGGCAGACGAGGAGGACAAACGATGTGGGAGCAACTTGAGTGCTTTCAACCAAACATCCCACAACGCACCTGTACGTGTGACTGCAGCTGACAAAAATTGCTAAGATAAACAATAGATAAAAAAATATCACCGTTTGTTCAAATGAATCCTTACTCCTCCAGATTTTTTTCCCTGCCAATGCCTCACAGCACGACTGTGCATAATCAAAATGCTAACGTATGCACATTTTAGAAACAAGCAAAAAACTGTTTTGCACTTCCACATATAAATATAGACATACAATTCCTACAAGTACAGTCAAAGTAAAAAAGAATCCTAACTGATCTAAATTAAGTACAAATATAAAACAACCTCTTTCAAGTCGACATTTAGTAAAGGCACCTTTCGCTCTTGCCATTTTTCCCAATTTATCTTTACAAAATGCTCAGGCTCTCTGTCAGTTTGTATGAGGAACAGCAGTTTTCAAGTCCTGCCACAAAGTCTGAATTGGATTGAGGCCTGCACTCCGGTGGAGCTTTAGCTTTATGTTTGAAGTAGTTGTCTTGGTTTAAAATAATCCTGTCCCACATCAATGTTCTTTTACAGACTGCAGCAGGATTTCTATGTATTTTGCTGCATTTATTTCACCCTCTACCTCCTCAAGCCTTCCAGCGCCTGCTGCAGAGAAGCAACCCCCCCCCCCCCCCCCAACATGGAACCGCCTGCTGGGGATGGTGGGTTTCGCTTTAGTGTGATGGTTAAAAAAAAAATCCTTATTTTGGTATCTAGACTAAAAGGTCTTGATAGGACCGCTCTGTTCTAAGAAACCGAAACCAGAGCAGAGACCAGATTTGGACTGGGTTCAAATTGCACTCAGTTTAATCAGGGTCTGGTCTGGTTTTACTTCCATGAGTCTCAGGTCTGGATATCTAACACCCGAGTGGAGCCGCATGGATGTAAGAGTACTCAGTATGAGTTCTGATCATGTGATATTTCATAATCACCACGGGAGAAAATAATTTGGGAAATCAGTACCTGGAAAATGTATTCTATTAAGTGATGATTAAACTAATATTGGTGAATCAAACACCAAAATGTAAGAATTCTGTAGCAAACTTGTCTATAGAGTGACACAAGATAATAATTCTAACATATCTAATGTGTGAATCAAATTCCAATAGTTGTTATTATTAGATACAAGATAATAATTCCCCATCTAAAGTTCAGTTTGCTACAGAATGTTTGATTGTTGGTCCAGGAGGTGAAAATGGGTTTTTCTATAAATTACTCTTTGAAGCATATAAATGAATGATTATTGGAACCAGTTGCTAAAACATTTTTCCCTTCTCAGGCTATTATTATTGCTCAATTTTATCGCAACTACTTGTTAATTGACAGAGCATCACGTTGCTGATTGCATTGGTGTTCTCACGCTACGTCTCTTCGGGTTAACTGATCCGGTCTAATTATCCTGGGGTCTCCTTCAGATCAGGTGTCTATTGTTTGTAAAAAATAATTCCGGCATGTTGGGTTCAGGTAGCTTTTCCACCGGTCTGTTTCAGATGGGTCCAACATAGACACTACATCAGTTCACCGTACACTTTGTTTCAGTCCTAGCGCAGATAAAGCAGTAAAGCTGGAACTGATTACTGTTTTTTGTTATAGACTTCTTGGTGGTTAGGTTATCCATTCAGCATTACTACAAGCAAATACACTTTCAGTCGGGACTTGGCTTGAATTCCATGTGTTTATTTTCTGTATGTATATCAAAAATAATGATATGCCTCAGAAGTAATGACTTGGAAAATAGTGCCGAATCATCTAATGGTAGCTGAATTTGATCATTAATCATAAATCACGATTCCTCGGTTCATAACAATAAGATAAGAATAACATATCGCTCCATATCTAATCTTCTAAGTGTTGCCTGCTTCTGTGGATGGTAAAAAGAAAAGAAAAATAATAGAAAATGAATAAACCAGGGAGTGAGAGAGACACTACATTTCCTGGTACAAAGACTAACTTGGCCACAGATTGTGCCTTGGAACCTGCTATTTAACAAATTCGGAGAGCTATAAATGAAAAACGGAGCCCTCTCAGCACACCGCCTTTTTACAACCTTCTATGATGATTAGTAAGGTTCCATTTATCCGTGAAGCAGCAGGGTCAATAGCACTAGATTACATGGAGCAAGTACTGTAGATGGCTGAAAGGTGTAACAGAGGCTCACTTTCTTTGTCGGTGTGTGTGCTCAGTGGTTGTTCATTATAGAGAATCCAGACAACAGTAGACACCTTAAAGCGAGGTTGCCTGTGTGATATTGTGTATGACATGAGGGTGTGTTTGTGTGTGAGGGGTAAGGCTTGGGGGCTGTGATGATGAGACGGTCGGCAGGGGCAGGGGAGGATGATGGATCATAATGGCTGGAGTGTGGGTGATCGGCCCCGGGGATGTGTGGCTACATAGGTGTGTTTTTCTTTGTGAATGCCTCGTGTGCTTATGGCGAGGCCTGCCTGCGGTCACTGATGCATGTTTGCTGTAAGTCTGTCTAATGTGTGTGAACTTGGCCGCGGTTTCATGCGCCGTCAGCCGAGAAGATGATGTCTCAGACTGGATTAACATTAATACATGAGACATTTCCTCGTTTCCACCTGCAGAGTATAATGACAGAATAATGTAGGTATGTGAACATAGGCGAGATTATACGCACGCACATCAGCGAGTCACCTTGTGCCTCTACGCTTCCATTTTCCCCGAGTAGTGTGTGTGTGTGTGTGTGTGTGTGTGTGTGTGTGTGAGGTCGTTTGTGTTTGCATGTGTTGCCGGATGTTTATGATGCATCTGGCTGAGGTTGTACTTGCAGATGGTGCGTGACTGACTCATCTGTGTGTGTGCAGGTTTTGTTCTGGCCTTTTTGGTGCTTCTGGCTGAGTTTGTGCTTGTAGGTGGTGTGTGTGTGTGTGTGTGTGTCGAATCTTTGCACGCGGAGTGAGTGAGTGTGTGCTACTGCTGCTGCTTTTAAATGAATTGAGCCTGTGCTGTGTTTCATGGACAGAGAAAGGAATCAAAACAGGATTTTGCCTTACACATTCAAATAAACAAAGACTTCATTAATGTATCAGGTCTCCTTGGTTTAAAAAGGTATTTGAAGTTTGTCTGAGCATGATCCATGGCATTTAACCGTCTGAACCTATTCTTCCTCACATAAGGATAAATAAATGACTATATCACAGAAGTAGTCCTTGTAGTGATGAAAAGGACCAATTCTTTGACACGAAACATGCAGCAGATGGAGAAGAAGCGTGCCTGAAATTGAAGTGATACTGATCTACTGGGCGCATGTCAGCAGCTGCAGTGAGGTGAGGGATGAACACTGACAGATATTTGAGACAGGTTAGGGTTAGTCAGGCTTATCTTAGTGTCTGGTTCAAAACAAAAGGAATTACTTTTAAGCCTGTGTCCTTGCTTGAAATAAAGGTTACTGATGCTGTTGGTGGGGATTTGCTCGTTGCCCATTCATTTACATTTTACAAGGTAATGCAGCTTCCATTGTTAAGCAAAGCAGTGTTTTCCGTTGTAATAGCATGTCTTTTTCTTTTAATGGTGTGTTAATTAAGCAAGTGAAAAGCCAGCTGCACGTCTAGATCAGCAGTCATCCGAGGACTTTTGAATCCAAAACACACCTGTGGGAAAACCTGCTTGGGCCGGAGATTCATAAAGGAGTAGCAACGCGTCTTTATTCTCTGCTCTTTACCATTCACATACATGATCTCTCCTCAAAAAAGCATCTTTTTCTCCTGATGGTGTAGGTGATGGTTATGACGTACCACTCAGAGATTACTGGGAGTTCAGACCAAAACCAGCCCAGTGTTAAAACAATGAAAGGGCTGCACACCCAACAGACTCAACAGAGACTGTTTACAGTACAGTCAGGCAGTAAAGAGCAGTATGGAAATAAGTACGGAATATCCATGTGTATCAATGTGAGCATAGTTATTATAGATATGGATATTAGTAAATGTTTAGATATTTTTAACCTTTGCTGTGTACTGTAGTTACAGCTGGTGGTCCTCAGTGGCTGCATGTACATTAATGTGAGCCTGGTGTACCATATTTCTGTCTGTGTGTGTGTGTGTTTGTGCTACCTCGTGCTTCTGCTGCTTGCCTGCTGTGATTATAGCTGAAATTGGTTGTGTCCATGGCTGAGAAAAATATATCTGCTGTTTTCCCACAGAGTTTGAGACTGTGTGTGAATATCCCTATATGGTTGTGTGTGTGTATGTTTGTGCCTCTTCCCCACATATGCATGCTGGTATGGTGATGTCACAGCTGCTGCTGCTGTTGCTGCTTGCTCACTGTGTAGGTGGTGTGTGCGTTTCAGTTCATGAAAGCTTGTGTGTATGTGAGCGTGTGCGAGTTACCTGGTGCTTCTGCTGCTGTTGCTTACTCAGGTTGCGGCTGTAGGTGTTATATTTGACAATGTCTTGGCTCATGTCATCCACTCTGTCCATCAGAAGCTGGAGGCTCTTCTCCAAATGGTTGCTGCAAGAAAAATGTCAGCATGTCATCACACTTTTCTGTACCGACATCAGCACTCGATAGTCGCAGTGAGGTGCATTATTTAATTCCCTCCTAAGCCTAACTTAACAGCTTACACTAATCTTCACTTCATTTTAACGCAGCTATTGTTATTTTGGATATGCACGTAGACAATGTAAAGCCCTTTACAATTTTTGCCCTGCAATTTGGGCTTAAGTGTCAAGGACACTTGGAGAGGAGGAGCTGAGGATCGTTGTTTGAGTATGTACACATTAATGGTTGCGGGTTATTAAGATAAAATTGACCTGATTTAGCTAATATTTCCTTTAATTTTCCCTTTTTGATGTGAAACCCCCAAAAAAGGTTTGAAGTGTTTTAGTCGTTCCAAGAATACCATGCTGTAGTCAACAACTGTTCCCTGATGTTAGGCTCACATGATTACATTTCCTGTCCAGCGCCCCACCCCTCCTTCCAAAACCTCCTGCACCCAGTCCCCCTGCTCCAACCTGTCACTCACAACAAACCAGGTGAGGAAAGAACTCAGGAGGATCAAGGCAAAAAAGGCTGCAGGTCCAGATTGAATCAGCTCAAGGCTTCAACCAGAGAGTGACGCTAGGGAGAGTGCCACAACCGTGGAAAACATCCTACGTGGTACCGGTGCCTAAGACCTAGGTGCCTAATTTCTCTAGTGCTTTCAACACCATACAGCCCACATTGCTGGGAGACAAGTTGGAACAGATGGGGGTGGGTCTCCAGCTCACCACATGGATTCTAGACTACCTCACCAACAGACCATAGTACGTGAGGGTACGAGACTGAATCCGACAGGGTTGTCTGCAGCACG
>JAVQJF010028603.1:0-37330 GCA_036023855.1 Gadopsis marmoratus | reverse complement strand
ATTGATGTTCCATCCTGGAGGAGTTGGACTGTCTGTGCAGCCTCTGTAGGGTCCAGGTGTCGCCTCATGCTACCAGTAGTGACACTGACCCGAGACAAATGCAAAACTAGTGGAAACAGCCAGAGAAGATGAGGAGGGGAACAAATGTCAGTGGCCTCCACCTGTAAAACCATTCCTGTTTTGGGGGTCAGCTGCAAGGAACGTACCACCTACAGCCCAGTCTTACAAAACTGTAGCAGGCCAGTTTAACGTTGAGAATTGAGTTGTAAACTTCAGATTATTGAGTTTTCTGCATCAAGACAAAGTCGTTCAAAAAAGAATCGCAACGCATCTAAGAATCTATTTTTTCTACACCACTAATCTTTATGTACAATCTATAGTATTCATTGAAATTGTACGTTGTCTAGGACAAGACTTACTAAATTGTAAAGTGGCCCATAATTTTGCTGACTGTCTAAGAGAGGTGTAAACTGAGAGCTGTATATATTTTGACTGTGATGAGAGCCCACCTGAAATTCTGTGCTGGTGTTGCCGATCTGATTGACGTTAGGCAGAGAGCCTCCATAGTACTGTGCCCGTGTCTGAGACAAACGAAGCTGCTGGACCTTCTGAAACTGTACCTGAGAGTCAAGAAGGGGGACAAAAAAACAACAACATACAGCTGTCAGTTCTGACATCGAGACTTTGTGTGTAACGAAGATTAGATTTGACATGTTAATTAATCCGCAGTGAGGAAACTTAGCCACCAAATCAACTCATACAGACAAACAATATAGACGTTGCTTTCACAGAACACGATAAATAAATAAATGCCACCAAAAAAGGCCATTTTAGACGGGATAAACAGCTGAATGGTGCTACAGATCTAAACCACGTCTAAAGAAAAAAAAAAAGAAAACTCCTTCCGAGTCGTTCAAAAACCCACGGAGAGCTTCATATACAGACCCATTGTTAGTTTGGCCTTATTCTCTTTTCTACAGTCTTGGGTGCAGCCAATCACTGCCGGCCTTTCTGACCATCTCATTACGAAAACGAAAACAATATGGCTGCAGAAGTAACGCGTATTGTTTTTCTCCACTAAAAGTGTTTGTGCAGCAAAAACCGTAAGACCAAAAGTCACCAAAACTCCACCCACTACTCAGGCACACTGACCTCATGGTGGCGCTGTAACAATCAGGTTAACGGTTTCACAACTAGCTAGACAACAGCTTGACCTAAAGTCAAAATTCTTTCATCCTTTTAATCTCATCATCTGGGTTAAAAATGTCCTATCCTACCTCAGACATGTCGCCAGGAGCCACTGGGCTCTTAGTCACAATCATAAGCATCCAAATGCTCGCAAACTGCTTGGAACTTGATGGGGCTGCTTGCGGATACATTTGATCCCGTTTTCAATCATCTGCAGTGATGCTGCCCCCCAGCAGAGCACAGACAGAGAGGGCAAGATTCCCTGATAAAAACATGGAGATTCTTGTTGATATGATCCAAGTCTGGACTACAAGCTCAGTGTTCTTTTTCTAATTTAATAAAGAACTTGTAGCTTCAGGATGAAAAATTTGAATCTGTGCAGATTAGTCTCAGCTTTGTCCAGTGTTGAAACAAGTCAGAAATCACTGCTATTCCTGTACATTTAGGCCTATGTGCCAAACAACCCAGTGAATCAATTGCTCTTATTGCCGGTATGTAATGACACAAACGTAATTAATCCAAAACAACTGATAAAACGGCAGCAATATTTTACTCTAATAGACAAAAGTTAAGGGGATACATTCTAGGAAATGGCCTCCAAACCGGCATCCTACCCAGAGAAGCCACAACGATTACCTGGCAGAAAACAGAAGGCAGCTTGTTCTAGGTAAACAGAGCCAATCAGCAGCTGGGATCAGGAGCAGGCAAATCAGAGGGGCATTTCTTCCTTACACTGCCAAAAGGGCAAAATCTGAATCTCAAAGACTTAAAAAAAGCTTATTTGATTTTATCAACAGATTTACACAGAACAGATTGTGAAAATGACATATTAGGGATAGGTTGGAAAATGTGACTTGATGTGGAAATGTGTGAGTTTACAGGTAGTAACTATGGTGAAGTGTCAAGTGCAGCCACATTCTGTTCATTCATACAGCGGTGAGTGCTTCAGTCTCGTCTGCCAGAAACCAGTTTTTGCCTTTTCATCATTTCAATTCATTAGCTTCATGTGCGAAAAACAGTCAAGAAGCAAAAACAACCCTGGCAGTGATGCTGCAAACATGTTCCCTTCTCTCTGCACTGAAACATGAGATACTAATGGAAATGACAACTTGAGTCACACTGCGTTAACAATTCTGATAGAATACTAGAACCTTCAGAGCTGCACTCAAACTACTGGCTTCCAGGAGGCACACTTTACACCCTCCCACAGCAGCAGCAGGGACTCAAAAAGTTAACTGTGTGAATGTCAGATTACAGGTGTCCCTGCTGCCCAAAGCCGAGAGACAAAGACAAACATACTGCAGACATTTTAAAATAAATCCCCATTTAAACCTCTTACATAGCATCCAACATGCAGCCTTTAACATATTGAGGAAGCACCACAGCAGCAGTCTCACTCAGGTACAGGTCTTCAGAGCACTCAGGGTTTAATTCAGTCTTGTGGTCGCTGGTGTAAATGTTGGAGCAGCTACTTCTCATTCCAGCTGTTAGCTGGCAGCGTGTCCTGGCCAGCCTCAGCCTCGCTGACTGGACGGTTCTGTCTCACGAGGGTCACTGACAGTTCGTACCTCATGATAAACTTCTTTCAGTGTCGCCTCAAAAGCACATGCTCTTTGACTGGCCACTCAGGACTCATAGAAGCTCATAGAAAGAGCACAGTGTAAACCAGTGGTGTGAAAACAGCATGAACTGGGCCTTTCTACCCTCCCAAGAGTTTTATTACTTGGAATGTTTTATTTGCTTGAAGTTATAGAGAACAAATAAAAACCAACAAGTCATTGAAGAATGCATCTTAACCCAGGTATCAGCCGGTGAACGTCATCAATCATTGAAAGATATCTACAGTAAAAAGCAGCTGGACGCCTGAGGACGTGAGCAGTGGCCGACTGTTTAAGAATTCAACAGCCAACCTCGAGTTGCTCTGATGCAACTGCAGGTCTGACCTGGGATCAGAAACGTTAGGAGCTATCATTAATATAAACCGTCTCAGGCCACGTTAGTGTTCCTACTTCTGACGCTCAGCTGCTCATCACTGCTTCTCCATTTTAGGGCAGCAATTAACGATTATTTACATGATGGATTAAACTGCTGATTATTTTCACGATTACTCGTTTCGTGTATAAAATGTCCAAAAATTGTGAAAACTGCTCATCAGTTTCCCAGAAACCAAAGTGACGTCTTCTTGTGTCCAAAGCTCTTCATTTACTGTCAGATTGGACAAAGAAAAGCAGCAAATCCTCACTTTATCCAGCTGCAGCAGACGCTGGCTGAAAAATGACTGAAATGATGATTCAATGATCAGAATAGTTGCCAATTCATTTTCTTTGGCTCGACCTGTCGATTAATCCCTCCCGCTGCCAGAGCCCCAGGTGATGCCTTGTTTTGTCCTGCAACCAGTCCAAAACCCAAAAGTTACATGACAAGGACCAGCAGCCAAAACTCACAACTGAAAATCTGGAACCAGAGAAGGTTTAGTATTCTTTTTTTTTTTAAACTATCGATTATCAAAAGTTGCCGATTATATTTCTGATATGAATTGTTTCATTTATAAAGAATAAACTCCAAATATTATCTGGTTCCAACCTCTCAAATGGGAGGATTTGGAACTTTTATTATATATAATCTATAACAAGACATTTGAAGGGGTCACCTTAGACTCTGGCAACTTCAGGGACAGTTTTCATTCATGCATGTCATTTTAAAAAGTCTATACAATTCCCTGATTAATCTGTTCATCTTTTTGACTATCCAATATCAACTAATAGTTTCTTCATGTTACTGAGAAACAACTCTTATGCTTCATGCTTAAGACTGAAATAAACTGCAAATGGACATTTTAATTTTAGCTGTGCTTACCTAAATATGACATCCTCACAGGTCACACACTAAATATTAGTGTATACTAATATGGCAACATTTATGATCCATCCTCTGGAGCTGGTTCCACTCCCCCAGGACGCACGGTGCACATCAGGTTTTAACTCGTGGGAATTCATTAAACATAATCAAATGACAAGGTGCCAAACCAGCAGGGCCTGAACACATGCATTACTGTTTCTTAACTGCTTCCTCTGGGAACCAGGGAGCCGTTGTCTGGTGGTGCAGATGTACAGGATGTTTCACTGCTGGGTGGAATCACAAAACAGCTCTTGTACAGTTGATGGAAATGATTCCACTATAAACGGCCAATTTTGTATTATATGGTTCCCATTTTCTTTGGTTCTTCATCATTTGTTCTTTTACACAGACCAACTTGTGATTGCATCAAGTAGGGTTCCGTCACTTGTGAATGAATGTATGAAGAGAAACAACAAGTACTGGTTCAATAGCAGAAATCTCCGTCAGCAGACAAAGTCGAACAGACAGCCATTCTATGGAGGACCAGAACTGCCATAGTGTAAAAGAAATTGCTCTAGAAATAAAACGTGCCCTTAAATGCACTAAAAACAAATGTAGACATTGATTAATTGATAAAATGTGAAAAATGTTTTTTTCTGTATTTTCCCACTTTATAAAATGTATGTATCACACACACACCCCGACGTGCCTTAATGCTCTCTGCCTGCCGACGCTGCCTCTCCATCCCAACTCTGTTAACTAGCTGCAATAAGTTGCAGTAAAGGAAAACACATGAAGTAAACACAGCACATTCACGTTGGCCAGGCCGGGAGGAAGAGAAAGGCGCACACACCTGGCAACCCTGGGTGCCTTTGTCAGATGTCTTTTCCCAGGCCGGACAGACAGACAGAGGAGCAGCACATCGCTGGACAGATAGACACGTTGCCCGGTGCAGTGTCAGCGCTGGGAGCTGCTGAGGCAACATGTCGACCCGCCCCGAGGCGAGAGCGGCTGTTGACAGTGTACGGTGAAACATCCTGTGGCGTTTGTCCGTCTTCCTCGTTGGATCCCTTTTCTCTGGGACGGCTGCACGCCACCGCTCTCGCCTCAGCAGATCGCAGCACCGACACCACACCGGGCTGCCCTGTGAAAGCATCGGACCTCCACACCACGTCTGTCTGTCCGTCCGTCCGTCCGTCCTGCGATGGCCGGCGTGCAGTGGTACGGGTTTGCTTTGCCTGTATTTCAGCTAGCTGAGCTGGGATCAAGAGGCAGCGTCAGCAGGTGGACAGCCCTAAGGCACGTCGAGGTGTGTGTGTGTGTGTGTAATATGTCCACGTGTGCAGGTGCTGATCTGGACTCAAAAGTAGCCCAGTTCAACAAAAACCTGGTAACCCTGAATGCACCATGACACAGTGAAGGACCCTCACTTCCACAGTGAAGCAGAAATACACAAAGAAAAGGAATGCAAAGGAAAATAAAAACATTTATAAATTAAATACAATGGTAGTGTAGTGCAAAGTAAATAGGGTAATTGAATAAATATAAATTCATTTCAGTTTATCAATTCATGGCTACATTTATTTTGGTGCATTTAATGGCATATTAACGTATTTATGGAGTCGTGTAGGTCCTCCAATCTTCCTGCAGTGATAGAAGTGTAGTAATGCAGCGCACTGACCCGTGAAACCGTGAGGTCCGTCATCAGCTGCTCGAAGGCCCGCGTCTCCTCTGCCTGCTTCTGGTTGTGCAGCGCGATCTTCTCGCTGAACTTCCTGGGGTTGGAGCCACCGCCGCCCGGGGAGCCGGACATTGTGCGGGCCGCAGTTTCACAACTTGGAAAAAGTGTTCGACGTTGCTGGGAGTCTATTTCCTGCAGTCCCTCAGTGAGCGTTGCTGTGAACCCATCGGTGTTTTAAAAACACAGCACACATTTCTGGTTTGGCCCAAAAGAATCCAGAGTCCACCGAGCTGCTACTGTAGGTCGAGCCAGGAGCTAACGTAGCTAAGCTAACCTTAAAGCTCCGGGCAATAAAAGTTGTTTTCTTCCGCCTCCAGCAAACAAAGCCCCTCAAGTTGTCTGTGTTTGTACGTTAACTTTAATAACGTTCACACAGGCTGGCGTGTTGATTAAAAGACGTTAATTGTACGATATAACTTCGTATTGACACACTTCCAGCGAACCACTTGTTTGAATCGCGTTAGCTGTCATTGCTAACGGAGAGCCCGCTAACAGCTGCAGCTAGCCGCCTTAGCTAAGCTGCTGGCGCTGACAGCTCAACATCAAACACATCACAGGCGGGTTGGACCCAGTTAGCCAAAGTTGTTAGCCTGCTTAGCTAAATCTCGCTACTAACGTTAGCAAAGCTCGCGGGCAGTTGGGCAAAGGTTTGTCCGCTGGGTCCTGTCCGCTGGTTCTGTCCGCTGGTGTCCTGGTTCTGTCCGCTGGTGTCCTGGTCCTGTCCGCTGGGTCCTGTCCGCTGGTGTCCTGGTTCTGTCCGCTGGGTTCTGTCCCCGCAAACTGATCAACAAGTGACCTCCAAATCCCAAATATCCACACGTGATGCGGGGCCACGTTAGACCGACACCACAGCGTTGTTGATCCACGGACAGCAGAGATCCAGCAGAGAGATTCGACACAAAAGCTCGTTTCTTGTTGAACCAGATGGTTCTGACAAAGTGCTGTTGGGGTTTTCAGCCGCCGTGTTTTCCTCCAGCGTTACCTGGCTGCACTCCGTCAGTACGCGCGGCGTCCACAGGGCGGCGACAGCGAGCCAACTATCCTGGGTTATCATACCAGGAGCAGCAAGTCATCACTTTATAGAGGGTTTGGGCTCAGATCAAATCCTGGATCTGACAGAGTCCCTGGGTTCCATCCCTGAAGGAAGCCCATAAGAATGTCTTCATCTCGTCTACAGCCATTATTCAAACTGTGATAATACTCAACGCCAAGTCAGCTATTTGAAGGTGAAGTCAAAGTGGGTTTATTTGAGACTATAAAGTCAAAGGATTTTATTATAAGCTGCTATACAAACGGTTTGCATGCGTCAGCTTTATTCCTGCAGCATATCAGATAGACGTTAATGGAAGAAGTATTCAGATCCTTAATACCACGTCAGAATACTATGACAAGTATTAACATGTATTCAATATATAGCAGCATGCTAGTTTTTTTATTTGATTATTACTGTGTAAACAGCATTTAATATGTTCGCTCACCGAGTTGTTTTAAACTGCTGAATGTCTGAATCTATAACCATGCATCTTATTTTACAAAGTAATCATGTGTTACAGCAGCCCAATAAATGTGGTGGAGCGGAAGTATACAGTAGCATGAAAGTACCTGAGAATTGTACTTAATACAGTACTTGAGTCAGTGTAGACTTTGCCTCTGTAGAGCTTTATTCTAAAACATGTAAAATACATTTAATGGACTGTGAAAGAGCAAATAATGTTGAGAGCACGGCCTCTCACGGCCAAACAGCGTCCACCTCGGACTTTACACCGGACACAAAACCTCATCTAGTTCAACAAGGTCGGCACGGAAACACAATTTAAGGAGTCTTGAAATAAGTCTGATACAATATGACACTTAACTAACAATCTGATGGTGTAGAGTGACACCTACTGGACCCACAAGTCCACTTACTGTAATACTGCACATCCTCAAGCACACTTACATGATCTGTCTTAGGTTTGCAAACAGCTACAGTGTAACGTGGACTGACAACACATACAATATAAATAAAACTTACGTTCAACAAGACATTATAAAAGCTCTGTATTCAATGTCCAGCGTGCACTTCCAGGTCTCATGTTTCACACATCAACAGACATCAAGTTGTTTTATTAAACTGAAAGTAACGATCTGTGTTTCAGTTATTCAAGATAAACAGCCTGCGAGGCATAAAGAATCCTTTCCAGGAAGCCGAGTGCCTCGTCTGTCCGGCCAACAGCAGCCACACCAACATCCTGTCTGCCCAGGAAGTGGGACAGGCGACGGAGCCGGTGAGCGCCTGGGTGGAACGTGGCTTTGTCTCCAGCAACAAATTCAAATCTAAAGCTATTTAGAAGTTTTGAGCTCAAAGTGAGCACGGCAGGTTTTAACAGTTCTTGTCCAATACAATGTCTGCTGATGTGTGTGAGTGTGTGACTGTGTGTGTGACTGTGTGTGTGTGTGTGTGTGTGTGTGTGTGTGTGTGTGTGTGTGTCAAATCCAAATCTAGAGATTCAGGAGAAGAGTTGAATTATATATAAATCTAAATGTGTGAAAAATACTTCAAAATAAACTGCATCTTGTCTTTGGCCGCCACCTCTCTTTCCGTTTGTCTTTCCAACATCATCTCATCAGCTACACAGAATGACAGGAACGTCTTCGGAGGACGCCGAGCCGGTGAGTCCACGGCCTCGTGTCCTGCAGCCCCGCTGAGTCGCACGCCAGCTCTTTGGTTCTGATGGACGTCCATCAGTCAGGTGAGCAAATAAGCCAACAGCTAAGGAAGACACTCAACGTGATCTCTCTACATAAAACATACATTTTTATAATTACTCAAAGCCCATGCACAAGATATTACATAACATTTAAAGCGAAAGAGAAATCTTAAACCTCTGACCTATCTGCAGTTACAGCGAGGAACAGGCTCGGGTCACGTGTGTGATCCATTCAGAATAAAGCACATATGGTGATCCACGTAATAAAAAAGAAGGCACATACATTTGCATAGGCACATTAGAGAAGTGCAGTAGGGAATGTGTAGGAGAGCCAGGATGGTTCAGGTCTGGGCCTTCTGAAACCCTCAGGCTGGCTTTGTGGTTTAAATCAGAGTCTGTGGCCCTTTGGTCCCGTCTTTTTCTATTTCCCATAAAACTTCTTGTTGAGCAGGAAAATGAGCAGGTTCACGTTAATGGTGGCCCTGTCGAAGAGCTTCATCACCGCCACGCCTTCATACTGCAGCTGGAGGAGATCCTGAGAAACAAAGTCCATCAGTCACATGTCTCTATAATACGTACCAATGTTCTCTCTATTGAACTGCAGGAACAGCAGGAATACCTGATATTCTAACTGTAGCGTCTCCAAGTGCACACCCATAAACTTGGCCTTCACATCAAAAACTCCAACCGTCTCTGATGGAGAAATCTCAAAAATAGCATTCTTGAACCTGCGAAGAGAGAAGAGCAAACCTTTGAACACTCTGTGACAAGAAAGTGCTTCTTAAACTGTCATGAATTCAACCAACACGGCTGAAACCAACCAAGTGGTTTCCACGAATGGCATGACACTGGATTGGTTGATGGGCAACCAATCAGCAGCCAGCGTAGATAAAGTTTCAAAACTGTAGAAATCTGAGGGATTCACAATCTTGCTGCCTCAGAAACACACCGGCCAGAAGGGCAAGTAAGAAGAAATGCACATTTTGCAGCAGAGTTTTGTGGCTGGTGTGGTTTTAAAGGAGGAGGACTCACTGGTTGGGCTGCAGGTCCTCTATGGCGATCAGCACACCCTTCTCATGGAGGCGAGATGCCGTGTATTTCTGTGAAACCTGTTTACTCTTCTTGGCCTTGTTGTCGCCTGGTTTCTTTGACAACCTGGGAAGACAGAACAACATGATACCATCTCGTAGAAAGCGCTCTCACCTCTATTTTGGTGGTTTAGATCCTGGTTCTGGTTTTGTATCTATTCTGCACCGCAGGGCTGCAGTGGAAGAGTCTCTTTAGACTCTTAAGTATCTGAGTGGACTTCACTGCTTCCTTTCTTACCTCCTTTAGCAGAGGGAGCAGTAAAGGAGATGATGCACAACATTAAAAGCCACCGCGGCAAACCCACGTCAGTAACATCCGCTGTCACATGATCACGTAGCCTTGTGTGAGCGCAGACGGATTCAGTCTTTTCCCGAGTCCTCGCGAATTCACATCTTTCCTTGACGGAAAATGTCACGAGGTCAAGGAAAGAAGTGAATTCACACTACAGTTTGAACTGCAGAGTGAACTACAGTTTAAACTACAGTTTGAACCACACTACAGAGTGAACTACAGTTTGAACCACACTACTCTACAGAGTGAACTACACTACAGAGTGAACCACACTACAGAGTGAACTACAGAGTGAACCACACTACAGAGTGAACCACACTACCCTACAGAGTGAACTATAGTTTGAACTGCAGGGTGAACTACAGAGTGTTACTCACTTGCCCTTGCTGGCCAGGTTGTCCATGCAGGTCTTGATATACTGATTGTAAGAGTCAATCTGAACGTTGTAGAAAGTGGTCTTTGAGTTCAGGGCGACGTTGGTCTGCTGAAGTCTCACCAGCTCCGCTTTCCGGCGCTGACGGTACCGCCTCTGATTTCTGATGTCCTGCAACACACAAACACATCACATTTCAATAAAACACTGAGGAGACTGATGCTTTACTCGTCCAGAGAGCATCTGTCAGTTTGTCTTTCACCTTGGCGATGTCGTTGATGAGGTCCTGATAGCGGTTCTGGGGGTCGACCTTCCCCAGCTCTGCCAGCCTCTGCAGGTTGCTCTTGATCTTGTCCTTCTTGCCCTGCAGCGTCAGGCTGTCGTCCACCACCGGTTTGACCTGCTTCATCTTCTCTGGAGTCTTGGCATCTCTGATGGCCCTCCTCTGCATGGCCCGCTGGTACTCTGCTTCCTGTCATCCAGGGAAACAAGATGGACTCTATATTACAATGTATCTTTAGAAGTCAGGCAGTACATCATGAGCCTTATAAATTCAGTATATCAAGTAATTAGCTTTAATTCTGAGGTATCATTTTTACAGTATGTGTGTCACATTTAAAAGGGATGTTTTTATCTCGTATTGGAACAGCATCACTGGTTTTAATGTTATTTAAAAAGACGATGAAAGAGGATGTGGTCATTGAGGTGGTGGGCGCAAATCTAAACATTCAGTTAGCATGGTTGCTCTTCAGCCTGTTTGGTGCCATAAAGCAGATTTCTGCCCAGATGCAGTGTAGACGTGGTTACACATCAGCAGTGTAGCGTAGCTATGCTCTTATCTTATTCCGAACCTGTTCTGTGGCTGCTGGCAAGTCCAGGATCTCAGTCAAAGTGTCCCCAGGCTGGAACCTGATCACGTCCACAATGAGCCTCTTTGTGCTGAAAAGAAACAGACACTTAAGAACTGAAACAAAAACATAAATCTATTTCGTTAGCCCTGAATCGACCGCTCGGACTCACTTGAGCAGGAGAGTCCTGGCATCCATCTCGGCGTTGGCCTCACCAGGGACATCAAATTTGTTAGTGAGTGTGAGGGAGACCTCGGTCTTCCCCATCAGCTCTTTGTTGGGGTCGTCAGGAGGAAGAGGATTCTCACCTGATGAGGCAGAGAGCCAATCAGATGATCAGATGGTAACATGCTCTGATTTCTGCTCACGTGTAACCATTTGATTT
This sequence comes from Gadopsis marmoratus, assembly GCA_036023855.1. Lineage (NCBI taxonomy): Eukaryota > Metazoa > Chordata > Actinopteri > Centrarchiformes > Percichthyidae > Gadopsis > Gadopsis marmoratus. Next base: position 25,887 of record JAVQJF010028603.1, on the reverse strand, counting down.
CAGACAAGGTCAGACATTAACTGAGGATTCAACAAAGACCAGATTATTAAGGGTTCTGAGTTTTAAACATTCATGTTATCACAGAAAATAATCTGAGGTACATATGAATAATTTTTTTGTAAATTATTTGAGTTTTTAAGTTCTCAAAAAGTCATATTCTTATGCTGCTTTTCCATTTGGTGAATTAGTTTTATTCTTGTAAAGCAAATGTTTGCTGGACTGGAACCACGCTGACACAGACAGCCCCGCCCCCCCAATCCACTCACCAATGAGGGACTCCACGGTGGGAACCTCGCCCAGGTCCTCCAGCAGCTCGTGGATGGGGTCATTGTGCTCTGGAGCAATGGCGTCCTGGTGGTCTAGCAGCAGCTAACAGGAGAAGTACCCAGTCAGTATGTGAGTGGTACTGTAGAACATCTCAAAAACATCTTTAAATTCAATATTTCAGCATGTGATTGGAGACAAAAGTGACTGATATCATTATTATCAGGGAAGCCAGCTCGCTACATATCTTTAAGAGCAAGCTTAGAACTCATTTTGTCACTGTAGCCTTTAATTAGCTATCTGCCATTAGCTTTTTATTTGCTTTTAAACATCATTTTAAATGTATCTGTTCAAGTTTTATTGTTCTTAACTGCACTTTTGTTTTATGACATTCTCTTCTGTAAAGCACTTTGAACTGCATTTCCTGTATGAAGGGTGCTATATAAATAAAGTTTATTATTATTATTATTAATAAAGGATTTTCTTATCTTAAACGTGAGGCACCCAGACTCACCGTGTGAGTGTTGATAATCTCTCCAATGGAGATGTAGATGACGGGCTTGGTGACGGTGACCAAGTCGGAGTACTGATCCACATTGAACTTGTCTTCAAGGGATGGAACGTCACACGCTGCCAGGAAGAAACGCCTGTGATGGAAGACGGAGTCAGACGAGTGTTAGACAACACGAGAGGAGAAGGGAAAGCTGCTTTTTTAAAGCCTGCCTATAAAGATTAACATCACACCTGAACTTCTGATAGGAGGCGCTGAGATATTCATTGATGGGATTGAGATGGGCGTTGTCTCCCAGAAACATCTTGTTGGAGGCGGCGTGCTGCAGCATCTTGGCGACAGATCCCAGGTTTCTCCGCTGCTCGGTGGTCAGCTGCCCCCCCGCTGACACCTCAATAATGTCAAAGGCATCAGGAGCCACGATGGCCGGGTTCATGTAGCGGTAATACAAGAGGTTCCCCACAATCTGAAACGTCAAAATCAAATGACTCAGTCAAACTACATGACACCTTTTTAGGATAAACAATATTACCATACGCAAAATACATCAACATGTCTGACTTTAACGATTGATTCAACTGTTGCTGCGTGACGCAGCCTTAAACATACAAACTAGGGTTTTCAGTACAGAATTACATCAAATAGAATATAAGAAGAAGGCATTATTTCATGTAACGTAGACCATCTAGAGACTGCGTACTAAAGAAGCTGAGTTGAGATTTAAGCCTTTAATAGGTGCTACTGCAAAATGAGGAGCAGCTCTTGAGCGTGTCAGGACTCAGCTGTGTGCAGGAAGAGGCGGCGGCCAGAAGAGAGGCGTGGCTCACCTTAAGGTCAGCAGACACCCCAACAGAGAGGCTGCAGCTGGTGGGCAACGTGGAAAGAGCAGAGCAACAGGACAAAAAGAAAGAACTGTGTAAGAAGCAGGAGGAGAGGCCGGCAGAAGGTGAGAGGAAAGAAACAGAAGAGGAGCTATGGTCGGATTAAAGGGTCAGTTCACCCAGTTTATTAGAATCTTCTATCACAGTCAGACTGCAAACCATCTGTATTCAGAAGGATGTGGTGCTCAAAGGTTTGCGGCTGACAAATCCTCCTGTATGCATCACTTTCTGTCAGTGTGATCCATCTCAACTCACCTGCCACATCAAACAGACCATCTGCATGCTTAGACAGCACTGTGTTAGGTGGGAGCTGGAATAATAAATATATATAGTTTGAAGGCAATATGTGGTTTGAAGTAAAGGGTAGTAACACCAAATATTGAGTTGATTTAGATTTTTCTTATTTTGTTAATTGATGAAACTAAACTATTAACACTTCCATTTTTGAAAGCATTCTTAGTTTACAGCATTTTTTCACACCTGCCTAAAACGTTTGCACAGTCCTGTATAAATACAGCCCTGGAAAAAATTAAGGAGACCACTCCAAATTTTCCAAAGTTCATTTTCCTCAAACACGTACCTATAAAATGGTCAAACCAGAGAACTGCTCATTTTGCAGTGGTCTCTTAAATGTTTCCAGGGCTGTATATACACATATATATAGTGATTTTAGGGTGAACTGACCCTTTAAAGTGCAGAGTGACAAACATTAAGCCTGCAGATTAAAGACGCAAACCTTCAGCAGCTCATCCTCTGTAGCATCGGGGAACTTCTCATGGAGGGTGTCATTTAGCACCTTGGAGATGAAACGCATCCCGTACCTGAAGGACAGTGGGAGACAGGTGAGGTCAGGCAGGGAACCAGCTGACCGTGTCTGTAGAAACGTGCTGTAAACCTACGGAATCTTATCCACCGAGACCACGATGGCAGACAGGAATTTGTCAGTGATGGTCTTCATGTTCTTGATGGAGGCCTCCAGTCTTGTCCTCACCTCCTCGTGGGACATGGCCTGCTCTGGGGTCACGTCATAAGGCAGCTTACTGTTGAGGACAAGCGGGGCAGAAAGAGACGTGAAGTACAACCTACTGCAAACCAGCTAAATACTCTGTCATTTGGAGAAATCTGCTAGCATCAAACTAATAAATATGCCACTGGGTAAGAAATAACAAACTGATCCATGTTAGTGTGAATAAAGCTGCGTTGCCTAAGCAAAGTCAAGCCCCGTAAACAGGTTGATGTAATACAAACGCTGCTTGAAAAGAGAATTTTATATTGATAAGAGAAAATATTTCATCATCCCATGCACCAGAATCAGAAATCCTTTAATCGTCTCACAGTGGAGAAATTTACATTGTTGTTATAGCAAAAGGTGGACAGTGCAGATAAGAGGAAAAATGAAGAGCACACGTAATAAATCAAATCAATAAGTACACATCCATGGTAATAAGTGAGTGAGTAGCAGCATTATGAGTAAATTAATTGATGACCATAGCAGCAATTCTAGAAATAATGAACATAATATATGAGTGTGATGGAGACAGTAGCAGCATTATAAGTAGTCGACATATGAAAGTGTAATAATGTACTGAGTGGAAGCTCACCTGGCCTCTCCAGTCTGCGTCTCCATCTGGTTGACCCAGCTCTTGTAGATGTCCACCGGGTCGGTCTTGATGTTCAGCGTTTTGTCGTCCATGATCTCCTTGATGACCGGTGCCAGGATCTGCCGCAGCGCGTTCTGTCCCCGCGCCCCTCGGTGGAAACTCACCACCATCTTGATGACCGTCGGGTTTCCTGTGACAATCTCCTTCATCTGGTCCACTTTAGACCTGCAGACGGATGTTAAAGGCAACATTTTACTGTGAATTCATGAAGCAGGCATCTTCAGATTTAACTGTGGTCATAAATGACTGTTGACGGGGTTTCAGTGTTCCTCTCACTTGATCTCCTCCTGCAGGGCGGTTTTGAAGAGCCTGAGCAGCAGGTACTCCTCTCTCTGGTTGGAGGCGTAGTTGTACAGGGTGAAGATTACAGAGTCCATGAACTTTGTGGATCTATTCTGAGGCATCTGGAAGATCAACTTGGCCAGATACGTAGGGTTGGTCTAAAAGGAAGCAGAAACATGGTTCAATATTATGAGAGGGGTTTTGACTGGTGAGTTTCTCCAGCAGCAAAATATGATCAAAGAACAGACGTGGATCAAAGAACAGACGTGCATCGTGACGTTACCTGTAACAGGTAAAAGAGGAACTGGTAGGCTTCCAGTTTGACCCTCTTCTCCTTGCTGAGGGCCTTCAGGCCTCCCCTCTGCTTGTTCATCATCATCATGTCAGACAGCTGGCCCTTGTTCTTCTTGGTCAGCTTCTTGCTGTGGGACACCACCTCCTGCAGCGTGATCTTGTTCTTCACCAGCAGGCCGATCTTGATGTCCATCAGGTTTAGGTCATTCTCCAGCTGCTGGTTGGAGCGGATGTTGGTGACCACCTCCTCGCGGAGCCGCATCAGTTCCAACTCCTCCTGGAAGTCCTGGTCGCTGTGGTCCAGCAGGTGGACGAACTTCCTCACCACCGCCATCGGGGGATCGGCAGCGTTGACTGTGTGAGGAAGGACATTTTGAGATGAGGGGAGTCAAGCGAATACCAAAACTGCAGACTACCTCGCAGTCTGTACTCACTCAGCGTCTTGTAGTCGTCTCTGGCCTTGTTGGCTCTAATGAAAGCCTGAATCTTCACGACATCTTTGATCTGCAGTGTAAAACAGCAACCACTTGGCTGATCAATAGTCTTCATTATAAACAGTACCGCAGGAATCCACTGAGTCGGAGTGGAAATGACTTCACGCATGTCAGAGTGCTAAATGAGCCGTCTGCCTCCTCAAACCCTGCAGGACTCGGCAGGAAATGTCAGGGGAAATTTATGCACCGTGATTTCAAGCTTTTATTAGATAATGTGTTCACTTAAACCCTCATTTTGGTGACAGAACATTTACAATGCCTCGTCTTAGTTCTTTCAAATTGTCCAAAAATCAATTTGCAGCTAATTAACATTAACGTAACAAGACTTCAGGCGGTTACTCACGTGATCTTGGAAGTACTTCAGACGATCCTTATATTTCTTACGAGCTTGGTGCATCCGAACCATGGACTGGATCTGAGAAAGACAAATAGTCCCTTAGTCTTAACTGTATTGATCGCACCGATAATGATATTGGTGTGATCATTTACCTTGACGGCCTCATCACTGTGGTCTTTCAGATACTGCTTACGGTCATTGAACAGCTTCCTCTGTTTGTGGCCTTTCCAGTGAGCCTGAGGAGACGGACAGAATCAGTAGAATAAAGCGTCCTGACAGCAGACACAGGTTTCAGGATGAGGGTGGTTCTCTCTCACCTGTATGCGAGTCACAGCCGGGTCCTGGGTTTTCAGGAAGTTCATCCGCTCCTTCAGACCATTTCTCACCAAGTAGCCACGGCAACGAGCTTGCAGCTTGGCGATTAGAGTCTCATTGGCCAGCCACAGCTGCTCTCGATTGTAGGCTGTGGTTACCCCAGAAACCACCGACTGACAGGGGAAATAAAAGCAGTTTAGTGCGGTGTTCAAAAGCTACGTTCATGCAGCGCTGCATGGGTACAGCAGCCTACCTGGATGTCCTCTTTGTTGAGCTGGGTGTTGTTCTGTAGGAAGCCCTCTGGCTCCACCCAGGTGCCCTCCTTGGCATTCAGATTATAGTAGTAGTTGTGTCCCCCCTTCACCCAGTGCTTCACCCAGTCACTGCCATTATCACCTGGACAGACAGCGTTACAGAGTGAACAAGATGGAGGAACAGCCTGTGCAGCAGGTGAAGCCCTTTATAGTCTGGAAGATCATTTCTAAGTCATAATATTGCACCATTTTAAGTTTTATCTTTAAAATCACATGTGAAGAAGCAGGTGAGTGCAGGAGGTTTCAGACTCAGGGAGCTGCCAACATTCATACATTTGACAGCAAATTAGAATCTCATCAGGACCAATAGTGTCACCTTAAACCACTGAAAATATGCATCATCAGAATTATCGACAGGCACGTCACCTCACTTCTACGCTGTGATAAATCTCCTTTTTCTTGTCTCCTCACCCCCTGTCTTTTTCTCATCTTTGATCTTGACCAGGTCATGCTGGTAGGACTGGGCACACTCAGAGGTGACCCCATACAGTCCTGCTCCGGGGTTTCGCAGAGTTGCCAGGGTCTGAGCTGAATCGCCACGGTCCACCGCCTCGTTGATAGACTGGATGGACTGCGAGACTGCGGAAACAAACACAAGCATCAGCCTTTGCTGCTCTTTACACTGGTAGAGTCGGGAAGCAAATGTTCTGCCGTCTTAATGAAAGGAGTGCAGAAGTCTTACACTGTAAGGCCTCCTGTGTGTCCTGGTTAGCCTTCAGAATGGCATCCTGGATCTCATCCAGCCACAGCAAAGCAGAGGGGTCTTGGGTCTCCTGGAAGGACACGAGGAAATCTGTTCAGAAACCAACCAACACACACCATCTGTCCTCCAACTCATCGTGGAGCTCTTCTCCTCCAATGCTACAGCTTCATAGCAACGTGGCACTGCTTTAAAAACATTTACATAAACTCAAAGGTCAAAGACAGCTAAGAGCTAGTAGTCTATAATCTATACCTTTATTTATATAGCATTTCATACGACATGCAGAGCAGAATGACACAAGACAACATTTAACACAAGCGGCTCTTAAAGTCATAAAACAATATAAATAGGCTAAAAATACAAAGATAATACAAGATAACAGCAAAAATGACCCACGTCATTTTACTGATCATAAAATATGTAAATAAAAGTAAGGTAGTCTAATAAAACCTCATTAAAAACTTGAGGAAGAGAAAGTAGAACCACGAGGACTGAAGCTTCACGATGAAGTCCAGGAATAATGAGGGGACCGTTGATGATCTAAGGGATCAGTTTGGTGTATTTTCTTTCAGCATGTCAGAAATGTAGAGCAGAGCTAAGCCAATCATGGATTTAAAAAGAACTAACAGTTCTTTGTTTCACTGGGAGCCAGTGCAGCCATGTGTTCACGTAACGGAGTGATGAAGCTTCTTATGGCTGCAGGCTGTCAGCAGTTAACCCCATTACAATAATTCAGAAAATACAACATATCAAGATGTTTTCAGGGACGCCAACACTGTTGTGGACGTACTGCCGTGGTTACTTTCACCGTCAGCAGCCTTTATAAAGACGAAGAGAGGCATTACTTTCCCTGCCGCCAGCTAAAACATGAGCAGCACACAGGAAGGCTGAGGGTGTTGCTATGTCTGCATGTCGTCACACCGACGACTACAATTTGGCCAGGTATCCATAGCAACAGAAAAACACCACAAACACTCCAAAAATACAAGAAATGTCCCCAGTAGATGTGTAACGTGTGGATTGTTGCTCACCATACAGACCACTCCCAGACCTCAACACTGTATTATTATGAGCTGCAGTTACACCTCACTGCATCCAGATGGCACTCTCTGTCACTGTATACAGTGTGAGGCCATCGCTGCTGTTTTCTAGAGCTGGATTTGGTTTCGCCTCCCCCTCCATGTGTCCCGCCCTCCATACCGTTGCTTCGGTGTGTGTGTGTGTGTGTGTGTGTGTGTGTTCGGCTGATACCTGATCCTGTAGGTTTGTAAAGGGGGGGGGGGCTGGCAGCTAACATCTGCAGCAGGAGTCCAATGAGCTGCATCTTTACCTGCCGATAAGTGTATGTTTGTACTTGGCGCTTTAATTGGTGTTTGTGGGTGATGAGTCACTGCAGCAGGCGGGAGGCGCTAGACAAGGTGTGGTGCCAGAGTGGGGAGGGAGCTGGAGGAAGACTTGGGTGTAGTTCGTCACAAGTTACAGGCACATCATGGAAATAAAGGAAGTGAAAGCTGAGGGAGTATTATATTTTTAAGTTTATATTTCATCTTTCTCAACGCCTCTTTCTTTTTTGTTACTTCCTTAGAAACTCGTCAGGCCTGAAAACACACATTCAGAACAACACATGACTAGACTGAAACGAATACAGTGCCAGAAGTCAAGTGATAACCATCTGCAGGGGTGAACTGCAGCAGACTATATTGGGCTTGTTAGTGAGTAGTCTGGGCAGGACTTCCTGCTGCTTATCGAGGCTCAGCCCTCAGTCAGCTTCTGCCTGTCTGTCTTCCTGAATAACTCTTCTAATGCTGCAGAGTTAATGAGGCAACACCAAGAAGCCAGTCAATAACTGAACCGAATCGTTCCTTCGTCTTTAACTCTCCTGACCTCAGATCAGCTGGAAACACCCCTCGCCTCCTGCAGCCTGACCACATCTAAGCCATGTGGGTCCGTCTCCTCAGTCAGGCCCTCCTCCTCCAAAGCCTCCTCTCAGCTGGGGAAGATCGAGTACTTTGAAGCTAACCACTTCCTCTGTCTTTAGCTCATCAGCTCAAACTGCCCCGTTAGCTAATCAACAGCCAGAGGACGGTGTGTGTGCCCACGGGCCTGGCCCATTTAACAGAACGGTCAGCTTTCTGCCCTTTTATGGAAGCAAACGACTGAGGCCCGGCTTGTTATTTCCTTTGCCTGTGAAATCGGCAGGAAAACAGTTTGCTTTTTTTTCTGGGTCCCATTTTAAAAATGTGACGAGTTCCCACACGATGTATTCCCGGGTTTAGATGATGGATGTTGACTTTTGAAACAGTGGGCAGGGGCCAAGTATTGTCCAACCTCGATCCACAGGATAAAAACGGACTCGGTGCTATTTACAGAACTTGTTTTTCAGAAATCAGGAGCAAACATTTAACAGCCAGTTCCACTGAAAGCCAAGCCAGCTCCTGCAGCCGGACCTCACCTGCAGCCCTGCTTCTCCTACGACAGGAAAACAACCCAAATATGGTCGTCTTCCTGTCCATCACATGCAAATGCACTGCACACACACGCACACGAGAACCAAATTGTTCAGCTCGCCGCACTCAAATAACGATAACACAGGCAAATGAGATGAGCCGCTGCTTCTGTTACTGAAAAGAGAAAAGACAGCTCAAGACTCAGAACAGCGAGGAGGTGCAGACAGGAAGTGAGGGGGGGGGAGGGGATGATCACACTGTAACATCAGCAGCAGTCTGGTTGTGTCATGTCAGAGTCACATGGAGTCCCACAGAGCCATGACCACAGCGACTTAACGCATGAAACACTGCATTTATCTTTAGACCTCTGATGGTGGGTGGTGCAGACAAGACAACTGGGTAAAGAAGCAGGCCGGCTGGCCTTGAAGTCAGCATCATATTATTAAAGGAACAGTTTTCACTATCAATACAAACCTGCAGAGAATGAACACGTGCTACACTGGAGCTTCACTGCTTTTCTTTGTCCTTTCTGACAGTAACTGAAGAGTTTTGGGTTTTGGACAAAAGCTCTGGGAATCTGATGAGACCTTTTATAAACTAAACGAATTATGGTGAAAATATTTGGCAGATTAATGGATTTGGAGCTAAACCAAATATTGGTGCTCAAACAGCCGCACATTTCTGGCCCGACAGCTTGTTTGAGAAGCAAACGGCCTCTTTTTCCACTTCTAATGAAACACTATAATAAATGTCACAGATATGCATGATCTGCACAGGCCTGACAACTGTATGAGCTGCAGTAAAACACAGACGTCTGGATGTAACGGTATCCAGGAGCTGTTTGCATAAAGCTCACCTGAATACCAGACATGCACGAAAAAGCAAATGACAAAGGAGAGGCCAGGACACGGTAGCCTCTCCACACAGCGGCCAGCTCCACTCTGTTATCTTACGTGAGCCTTCTCTCTGCGGTCCTCCAGCAGTTTATCGTGGTAGTGCTGAGCCACAGGCTGCTCCACGTCTGTGAGCTTGGCTGAGGGGTTCTGCAGTGCCGACAGGGTCTTAGTGGGATCCCCTTCATCCAGGGCCTCGTTGATCAGTCCGATGGCAGTGATACCTGCAAATACACAAGCACCCGGACCAATCAAAACTCTGAGGGAGGATGGGTAGGAAGACATTACTTTGTTTGTTTTATTGTCTTTTAAATGCAACTTCGTTCTCATCTTTAACTATCTGATTGTCCTCACTTGTCTTTTAATGCTGTAAAGCACTTTGAATTGCACTGAATGTTGCTGCATAAACTGCCCTGTAAAAGGTGTTACTTCTGAACCTGTGGCCAACAAAGTATGGACTTGTTTTGGGAGTCATGGAGTCTACTATATAAATCATTAACTGTATTCTATTAATCAAAACGTAATTGGCAGGTTACCTGTTAGCACACAAGCAATTAGCCTTTTAGCTTATCTGGTAGCCATTCTGAAACATCTTGACATAGATTCGTCTCTTACGTTCGTGCTCCTCCTGCACAGCCAGGTTGACCTGGTCGATACAGGCCTGAATGTCATTCCAGGTCAGATAGTCACAGCCGTCCTCTCTGGCCGCTGCCTTCAGGCGCATCAGTTCATCCATGTACCTGAGGAAGACACAGGTGCGGCACTACATCAGCGGCCTGCCTCAGTCCGTTCAGGAAACACACAACGACCTCAGACGTCGCTGCGACACTGCCTCCTGCTGCGTGCGCTCACCTCTGTGCATATTCATCCTCCACGTTACTCAGTCCAGTGACGGCGCTGGACAGCTGTTTCCAGAGGGCGGCTCGGTCTCCAACATCCATCGCCTCGTTCATCAGCACCACCGATGACAGCATCTCCACGGCAACGAGCAGCTCAGGGTGGGACAGCGAGCCCTGCGGGACACCAGCCACACATTTACCTCATATGTCAAACTGCTAAATGACTACTAGAGGCAAACAACATGTTCATGGTGTCACCTCAAACAGGTGTGTGTGATTAAAGATGTTTGGACGTACTGCACGCCTTACAGGTAGACTAAATACTAGCAACATGTAGAGTCCTTGTAGGGCTGCAACTTATTACTTTTTTTTTTTTTAAAAAGCTGCAGCTACCTGCAGCCTCTGAAACCTGCCAGTTTACACCAATACAACTAGACTAATTTGGTCTGAACTGGTAAAAAATAAATAAATAATAAAAAAAAAAAAGCCCATCAATAGTTCTCTCACTGCAAACACCTGTAGTGACGTGACACCTGTACTGACGTGACACCTGTAGTGTAGTGACACCTGTACTGACACCTGTACTGACGTGACACCTGTAGTGTAGTGACACCTGTACTGACACCTGTACTGACGTGACACCTGTAGTGTAGTGACACCTGTACTGACGTGACACCTGTAGTGACGTGACACCTGTACTGACTGACGTGACACGTGACACCTGTACTGACGTGACACCTGTAGTGTAGTGACACCTGTACTGACGTGACACCTGTACTGACGTGACTACAGGTGTGATGGTGTGATTCTTCGTGGGTACCTCTGGGCTCTGCTGCTGCAGGCTGACCAGCTCTCTCTGGTACAGGTCTGCAGCACTGGGGTAGACCTCTGGCAGCTGAGCGTCAGGGTTCATCAGCTCTTCCACCGTCTTCTCCGGCACGCCTGCCCTGATGGCGGCGTTGATGCGTTCCACTGCCTTCAACACTACACACAGACAATGAACAGTGGTGGGTGAATATAAGAACAGACTGATGCAAACCAGGAGAAGAAAATCTTGAGAAATTGTGAATTTATGTACTCTTGAGGTAGCCTTCTGCGATCTCATTGGCCACGTCCACACCGCTCTGCAGCTCATCCTTAGTCAGGGCTACTCCTGGAGAGCCCTGATAGAGAAGACATCACATAGAGATTATAATGAGACACTTAATCTTATTATTGACATGATGTGCAGCTCCGTTTCACACACTGATCCTTACCTGCTCTTTATTCTCTCGCTCTGCCTGCAGCTGTTTGAGGTACCAGCCTTTGTTCTGGGCCAGCAGGTTCTGAATGCCCATGGCTTTAAGGGCCTCGTATAAGTTATTCTCATCGCCACTCAGCAGCGCCTGCTCCGCTGCACTCAAGGCGATGCTCACTGTAGGAGAAAGGTTGACATTTCATGGCTGAACCATGGAAACCATGGTGTGTGAGTGTGTGAGTGTGTGAGTGAGAGAGACTTACCATTGACCTTGTTGACGTTGCCCTGGATTTCAGCCTGGGTGAGAAGCTCATCATACACATCTCTCTCTGCCTCGGCATTCTCCATTTGCTGTTGGAGCAGAGCAATAAAAATGTAGCCAACAGCACCAGCATATCACACCACGCCTACAGGACACCACAGTTAATTATATTTATTTCCAGAGGGAACTTCTGGTTTCTTCTTGCAGCTCTCGCTGCTGTTAGGTGTGTCAGAAGAAGATGGAGTGGTTTCCGTGGCGTCCACATCCCGTCCCACCTCCGTTTTTACTGTGCTGGTTGTTTGTTACGGCCTCAGAACTTTGCTAACCCAAATTTCCATCTGCTTCAGGCTGCATGTTCAATTATTTTCTAATCATAAAGTGGACAATGGCTCATATGACAACCCCCCCATTTCTAATTATCTGGCCTCTCTGGCATAATGTGCCCCCCCCTCCAGGCCTGGCCATCTGACACCTGTTCACAGCCTGAAGGTTAGTTTAAAATGTCGTACCCGTTTGCGTGAGCTGGCCACCTTCTCGCCCTTGGCCTGGTACAGAGTGTCGTGGTACTGACGGGCGCAACTGGTATCCAGGTTGACCAGCATGGCGTTGGGGTTCTGCATGGAAGCCACCGTGCCCTCTGGTACGCCATGATCGATGGCCTCGTTGATGGCGATCACAGCAGCGTGCACTGAGGATGGGAGAAGACGTGAGGAGCTGGCTTCATGATGTTAAATATCAAGACATCAAATATCGTATATTATTGTACTTTTATTCCTTTGACAGTTTGGGACGCCTCTTCGAGTTAGATGAGAAGACTGATACCTCTCTCATGACTGTCTCTTAAATATGAAGCTACAAAAAGGGAACAGTTAGCTTAGCTTAGCTTAGCTAGCCTGGCTCTGTTAAATGGTGAAAAACTCTGTAATAATGATCTTTTATATAACACATTTTTCAATGACTAAAACAAAAGATATATAATGTTAATCCATGAGTACAATTAATTAATTATTAATTAGTAATTATTTCGGACAGAGACAGGCTAGCTGTTTCCACCTGCTTCCAGTCTTCATGCTGAGCTAACATAAGCTAAGCTAACAGTCTCCTGGTCTGTAGCAGCTTCGTATTTAAGAGACAGACACGAGTGATATCTATTAATCTAAATCTCTCATTTCCCAAAATGTCCAACTTTTTCTTTTACATGTCATCTATCAATATTTCATCTTGTCACATGAGCGTTTTCTGGAATTCGTTCACTCAGCTGGATGCAGCCAAAATGAATTTGATGAATAAATCTGCTTTTAACACACAGAAAGAAAACAGAGAATTTTAACCCTTAAATCAATGTAACTGCAAAGGGAAGCCATTATCTTTATATTTGTGTTCCTTTTAGCTGTAATTGTGACATCAGAGCCCCCCCATCCTATGACATCAGAGCCCCATCCTATGACATCAGAGCCCCTCTCACATGCAGCTTCATCCACTGAGAGCTCATTGGCCAGGATGCCACCAATCTTGCCGAAGGCGGGCATCTGGATTCCATACTTCTCCAGCTCGCTCTTCATGTTGTTGATCTCCTCCTCTGGGAGAGAAGACAGAGCAGAAGGAGCAGATCAGTGGGTGGAGGTGAACAGAAAGAGGCTGGTTCAGGGACTGAGACGGTTCCTGGCTCATGAGCTCCAGCAGCAGCTCCTCATCGCCAGAGCATGCCGGGAAAAGGAGCTCTGAGCTCCTCCTCTCACTGCTGCTTTCAGGCTGCAGACATTTTACATTTCATGTTAACTTTGGCAACATTTGTAATGCTCTGGATTCAGGATGACATAACTGGGTTAACAGGGACAGAATGAGGAAAACAGATGCCAACTCTTACCAGTGAAATCTACTTTTCCATACAGATCCTGGATCTGAGGGGCCAGGCCCAGCTTGAACAGGTACAGGCTGGGAAAGGGGACACAGAGACGATCAATAATCCACAGCAGCAGAGCTGAAATGTCAGGAAAGAACAGAAGCTACACAGAAACTAAGGGTTAGGGTCAGGACGCAGACATCATCCTGCCATTTCCAACATTAACAATTTGCCGTTTGATTATTGAGAGGCAGACGGGCGATAATTCTGACATATGCAGTGGAATTATTTATTCACTGTGTGGAAAACCAATACAACTGTGCTGCTTTTATATACATGTGCTTCTGTGTTTAATGAGGTATATGGAAGTGGACAGGCAGCAGAGTTAACAGGCGGAGGCTGAGGTGGAGGCCAGCTCCAGCCTGGCTCTTGACAGCTGAGTCAAACTGCATCCTGTCTTAAATCCTCTGCTGATGCTGCTACCTGTCAGTTCTGCAGCAGAATCCAGCTTCTGGAGATCAAACCTTCGATTCGAGCGTCACAACAGTACCAGATTAGGCTGAGTGCTTCCTGCGGTATCTAATTAGATCAGTTAATGACCTCCTGTGGCAGTTTGTCACCACGCCTCTGCTCTGCCGGTCAGCTTCCTGACTCCGAAGGGTCCTGCATCCATTTTAGCTGAGGCCGACTGCTCTATTCAAACCTGGCTCCACCCAATGCTTCCTGCACCGTTCACCTCATAAACATGTCGCAGACCTGAACCATGCTCAGACCTCAGGGAACACGGCTCGCCAAGTCAAGCGTTTGAGATCAATCCAATGCAAGAGAAATTCATGATTTCTACAACCAACATTTAAAGCACAGCATCCGTTTGTGTGTGTTCATGCTGCACAGCCTGACTGTACGAGTACCTGAGTGCATGTATGCAGTAGATGCAGCGCGGCATGTTCTTTCTGTCATATATGTCTGTGGTTTCTGGGTAGAAGATCTGAAACACAAACAGGGACAGTGAGTCAGTGAGAGCAGCACTTTCAGCAGGCCGACAGCATGTTGCAGCATGTCTGCAGGACTGATTCAGGATATTAGCTCACATGGAGGTTACACAATGTAAATGTGCATTCACAGGCCCTGGCATTGTCTTCATGGTGCAACTGAAGTTGAAGCCGGTATTCCATTTTTTTTTTTCATACCAACATAACGACAAGTATCAGAGTTTCCCAAGAATTTGAAAGAGTGGAACTTTTCCAATAACAGGCCACTTACTGTTTTTAGGCCGAGTCACTTAAAGGATCATTTCAACCGACTGACAGTTTACAAATCTACTGGCTTCGGCTCATTTCACCACAGTATGAAAATCAAATTGCACTGACTGGAAAACCTGTAATGTAAATGTAAATTACAAAGTTGTAACAATCCTCAGTCATTTAGTGGTTAAAAGGCACGGAGGCCTGTACCACATTTACAAAAAGCTTTGTTGAACAAACGATTCAATACAAAATCCTCAAAGACAAAGAAACAGAATATTCATTTCGGCTTTTTGACTGGTTCGGGAGGACCCAGTCCGACGCCCGATACCTAATCAAATAAACACTAATGTTGAATGTAGAGAGCGACGGCTGCAAGGTCACGCTCACCTTCGGAAGTCCCTTCTCTGACATGGCGTTCAGCCACTGGATGACGTTGTCCGTGTGTCTGAAGTGGAGACCCGTCGCCTGTGAGAGAGAAACCAAACGTCAGGACACAACAAACGCCTCATTCAGCCCGATGACAGGCGCCATGAACCATCAGCTTCAGCCCGGCGCCCACACAGAGCAGGCAGATACACTCCGGACTCACGACAAAACCACATCAGCGACAGTGATGGAGATCAACAAGCTGTTGTTTTTACTGCTCCATAAACAGGCAGAAACGTGGTTCCAGAGTATTTCATCGACACTTCCTGCTTTTACAAAAGCTCCAACAGTGATGGTCAAAGGTCAAAGATATCTTTACTGTCCGCGAGGGGCACATTGGGCTACATGAACCGAAGAGACAAGACAACAGACGGAAATACAGTTGGCAGCAGCCACAGCTTATTTAGCAGGAACAAAGGAGTTCTTGTGCCTGTTCGTCGAGCACCTTGGCAGATGGTGATGGGAGCAACCGGAACTCCTCATGCAACGGATGGCAAGGGTCTGCAATAATTTGTAGAGCCTTACTCATGCACCTGGCCTTATGTAGGCGAGAAGGACTAATGAAGTGCCAGCAATTTTGCCGCACACCTTCACAACGGCCTGCAATCTGTTCGAGTGACCCGAACCAACTGATGAAGGAACAGATAACATGCAGTCAGGAAGTTGAGGTGAACTATCCCTGTAAAGGTCTTGTTGCCATGCGATACATCATGTATTTGTAATATCTGGGATTCTCGTTGTATTTTTGGGATTTTATCTTGATTCTTTTGAAATTAATCAAAATATCGCAACATGACCAAGTGCAATATCCAACTCACAGGAGCTGAGATTTTCTGATAGAACATACCATAATATATGAAGCACTATAGAGACCGACGTGACCTACAAATCGTTCTCCAGACGTGAGGGAACAAAACCATAATGTTTATATTTTGTGAAAATTAAATGCAAAATTACAGTTCCCACTAAAAATGTGACTCATGTCTGTCAAGACACAAATGTGTTGCATGTCATTGGGATGGAGGAGGATGATGATGATGATGATGATGATGATGATGATGATGATGATGATGATGATGATGATGATGATGATGATGATGATGATGGAAGCTGCTGCACATGTCTGTATGATCCGGCAGCTCAGCAGCTGCACTCATCATCTAACGGCTTCGTGGCCCTGCAACATTACAGCTCCAGTTTCACCTCCTCAACATCAGACTTATTTCAAAGCACGTTACTTTGGTTGGTCAAATCTCCGACTGCTGCTGAGAGGCTGGCTCTGCTGACTGACCCTTGAGCACGTTTTCACCTTGTAACGCGTCTGTTCGCGGTCGTAGATCTTCTTCAGGGAGACGGTGTGCGGGGCGAAGAAGTTGCCCAGCTTGGCCAGGTAGACTCCGTTCCTCAGGCCCTCCTCCAGCTCTGTGGTGGGGGGCAGCTCCTCGTCCAGACAGGCCTCCATCCATCTGCAAGCAGAGCACAGCAGACACCGTCACACATCACCATGACGACAGACAGGAAACGCTCAGACTTACGTGCACAGCTTCAGTAGTTACTGCTACTGCTCTCACAACTAGCTCAATTAGTTTACTAATTACTGCATATAAAAGTATTTACTAGTAGTAGAATTAGGGAAAGTAACAAAAGTTCCCTTTAAAAACACGTCACTGGACCCGATCGTTTCGTTTTGGTCAAAGGAGGTTAGATCACACCGGAACATCAATAGTTATCACGTCATTTCATTTCAACAAGTGATTAGTTACATTTCTAGTTGTGGAAATACAGCAACGTGTTCGTGGCACTTCTAGAATATCAAATATTAAACGAAACACGACCAGTCCGCTGCAGTCCGACGTTACAGCTGTGCGGCCGTATGAAGCTCAAACGTATCATTTCAGTTACATGTGGCGCAAAGCGTGCAGATGTTCATGTTAAGAAGCCCTTCTACTGATCCAGTCAGCTGATCATTATTTACATTAATCTGGACAAAACTTGAAGGATTCAGAACTGATGCTACATGGAAGATAGCAGGCGCCGACCCAGGACCACACTCCTCCTGAAAGTGGGACATTTAATTTCTTTTAGGTCACATTGTGACGTCGCAGTCCTGCTCTGAGCCCCGTGTGAGCTGTGAGCCCCAGAGCGCCATGCTGAGCTCTCGGACTGGGACAGGCCTGGTGGACTGGATTCCTCCGCCTCGTGTCAACACTACAACGTACTCATCCTGGTATCTCCTTTCACTCTGGTACACGTCGCTCTGTGTGCAGCTACAGTCTCATTTCCAGCGCAGTCACTTATTTCCTGGAAGGTTTTTAAAAGACAATGTGTCCTTCAGTTGCAGGTGGTATTTGAGCGGATGAACATACTGTAGCTGCATAGTTCCTGCATCTGACCCTCGTACTCACAGCCAGTCCTGGTCTGTTCCCTGCTACCGTGGGAGCAGAAGCGCCATGTTGGATTCTCCCTGTATGCTCGCTCACGGCTGCAGCGTTCAGTTTCAGACTGCTGAGACATTTTGGCTCTCACTGCAGCTGCACGGTCAGAATATTAAGGTGGGTTTTCCTTTAATACATGTGATGATGTTGAATCCAGATACATTCACCAAACAACAGGAAACTGGGTCAATGGAGTCAATTACGTCACATGAAGCTTCTCTATATCTTATCTAACGTTTTTAATCGGATGTTCTCCGATTGAATAAATCCTGTGGCGGTGCAGCACATCATCTTCACCACTGTCCTCCCAGACAGTGGTGTGTTTCTCCTACAGACGTCTGCTGATGATGATGAACACCTTGACTTTACCGTCGGACGGTTTCCTGTGCAAAGGAACCACCTCCCACTCTTCTGTTCCTGAGCTTGTTGTCAAGCAGCAACAAGGTTAACTGTTTCCTGAGTACGACTAAAGGATTCCATTCCTCCCACAGACAGACCCCCCTTTACACACTCTGGTATTCCTAGAGCTGTGAGGACCTTCACCGACTGTCTCCAGTCAAATGCAATCTGAGCACTAAACCCAAGTCCAGTTCAACTGGAGCCTCATTTTCAAGGATTTTCTCTTCAATTCTTGTTTAGACATTCGTACAAATCAAATAGAAATACTCTCACACCCACACAGCTCAGCCAACCACCAGCTGAAACAACTTCCCTCCCAGGAAGTCATGACACGGGTCTCCAGACAAGCCTGCTATTGAGGCCGAGGTGACCGACCCCGTGGTGCAAGGCCTGGGCCTGCCAGCCAGGAACAAGCCCCTCCTTTCACTCCACACTGGAGCAGTGAAAGGCTCCATGAAGACGGCCAACTAATGATCTTTTATTAGGACTACACACCCTTTCCAGACCAGCACAAACACAGACACACCCTCCACTTAACCAGTAGAAAGCAGCTATGAATGGGATGTCAGTGCGATTCAGCAGCAGCCAAGAGAAACATCAACAGGCATGTCTACGATTTAAAGAATAACCACAAATATGAAAGCCTTGTCTGGAATCTCCGGGATGACTCGAAATAAGTAACGTGTCAGAGGAGAAGCATGAAGCGCGTCCTCTGGGACAAGCTATCTGAAGGCTAATGCTACATTCATGTCATACAGATCATAATGAAGAGCAGCCAAGTGGGAAAACATTCACATCACCCTTCAAGCTGGAGATATCAGAACGTTCCCGAAACGTTCCCGAAGTTAACAGTGAGGCATTATGCTGCCATGGTGCGAACGGAGCAGAATCAAACTGCTCGACTCCTGAACTGTAACTGACATTAACGTGTGTGAAGAACAGCAGATGTCATTACACTGTAAAGCCATACTAAACAAAAGGTGTGGAAGAATATATGATATATATTAGCATAGCTTGTGTTAGCACTCTGCAGACTAAACTAAGATTACTGTTACTTCCCGTCTCTGGATCAATAATGTTGGCTATAAGGTCCAACTGAAATCCAACAGCAGTGCAGTGAACACAGTCATTATGTCGTCGTGTGCGCTGGCAGGAAGCTGAAGTCAGTGCTGAGTTCAGAGGTCAGTCTCATAGGAAGAGGTCTGCTACTGTCCACTGTCTCTCCAGGAAGACCGGACGCCTGCATCCTCTGTTCCCCAGCAGGCCGCTGCTGCACGGCATGCTGGGATGATGGCGGACAGCTGCTGGCTTTGGTTTAGTCCATAAAGGTAAAGATTTGGACTTCCTCTTTGCCAGGTTTCACAGTTTTTCCACCGCGGTTAATGTTTAATTAACAGCAGCTAGGAGGGGCTGTTCTGTGTTCGGCCCGATGGCTTTCATTACCGCATTGTTCAGAAAATGTGGATCAGAGCTACAAAGAAACAAGGACAGCTAGTGTGCCGCTAGTTGACGTGTCCGAGTGAAAAACAGCATTTAATAGAATCAGACTGAGCTGAGAATTCAAAATGATGCTTCAATGCATTCATGGCCAAATCTCCACAGAAAGTCCTACATGTTTCAGTGTTGTGTGCAATAATTATGTATTTTACTTTGATATCGTGTCAGGAACTGGTGCATTTTCTCCTTTTACACTTTACATGTATAACTCTGTTGTAGCTGATCTCTGACACTTTAACTGCATCAACTGCATTAAGTGCATGACTGACCTCCGAATATCTGGAATTACACGCCTCGGCTCAGTCATGCAGTTTATTTAGACACCAACACAGAAACCAGATGGACGGCGGCGTTTCAAACACCGACGTCATTTTCTAAAAAGCAGCATCAACAGTGACCTTTCATGTTCCAGTTACTCTGTTGTAGCAAGAAAGACAAGAACGTTGGAGACTATCGCACTTCCTGCCGGACCACAACCACAAACAACCCCAACACATGAAGATGAAGATGTTACTGTTCGCATGTTGTTGGCAAACTCAGCACTTTCAACAAAAAGGAACCAATTATGTCTTTGACCTGATGCAGCTGCAGGAAATGTTGCGTTCATGTAACTGGAAGCAGATCTTCAGTTACAGCGTTGAAACAACTATTTGATAGAAAACGTGAGCCATTAGCAAAACGGACATGAAAAATATCGCCAGTTTCAGTCCGTTTTTAAACGGAGGCCAGAGGTTCGTCTCATCCACATCTGGACATATTTCAGTGGCGTACTGTGAGAAATAAACAGCATGGATCCTGAATCTCGCTGCGCTGAGAGGAACGAGCTCTGTAGGACATGTGTGAGTGAGTGTTTGTGAACAGCTCACAGCAGCAGACTGCTGATCTGTCCTGCCAATGAAGATGATTTGATCCGTTTTACATGCTGAGCTGTGAGCTGAAGAGCTCAGACCGAGTCTGAACCTCGCACACAGCTTAAGCCTGAAATCAAGATGTTCATGTAAATATTTGACCAGAAACACATAAAACACTGAGTGTGTTTGCAGCGTGTGTGCTGAGCCTCATCTGGCAGCAGCACGGCGCCTGGACACCCCCCGTCCTGTTCTGGTGAACCACCCATCTTCCTCCATTACTGACATCAACAGCAGGAAACATCTGAAGCAGCGTTTCACGAACACGGTGAGCTGTGCGACAACAGGAAGGTTTGGGAGAAACATGACGAGAGGAACACGAAAAAAGAGGAGTGGGAGCCAAGTTGTCCATTACATGCTTTGCTGCAACACTGGAATCTGTGCACCAGCTGACCTCGTGCTCCCGGCCCGACAGCAGCTGGACGGTCTGGAGGCCAATGACCTCGTGGTGTAAGTTTAGTGAATATTAAGTGGTCCACATACGGCCTCCTACAGAACCGCCATCAGGTCGTAGTTGTTTATCGGTGAAACGATCATATATTTATACTTCCAGCCTCTCGTTTCCATTGTGTTCAGTTTAAGTCCGTTTCCTTCGATAAAAGCCCTGCACTGCTTTGTGACCTACTGCAGTTCTGGGAGCCTCCATCTGACCTGCGTTACAGCCATTACTGTCCCCAGTCCAGGTGATCCGAGTGCGATGGATGACTTGTAGTCTCGGGTTTCACAGAAGACCGGGGAGAGGCTGTGGGAGGGGGGGGCAGGTGGGACCCGGGCCGGTTCCTGCAGGGCCTTTATGGAGCACTGATCCCCGTCTTTCACTCCCACAGTCCATGTGACTCATGTTGTGTGACGCCATAGAGCCAAGTAACATTTGCAGCCATCAAAGCAGCAGCGCAGACGTGGAGCTCAGAGTCCACAGGATCAGGTCTTCTGCTCAGCCAGACCTTTAGTCCACGACTACGTCCCTCCGACAGCATGAGCTGCTACAACGTAGTGCAGGGACCAAACCTTTGTGACTTTACAACACCCTGATATTTCATGTAGCGCCACCAACTGGTCAAACTTGTGCGACACATCGCTGCATGACACGATACTCTAAAACTAACCACCAAATTCATGTCGTCCTGAGCTTAGCTTTCAGCTAAATACTAGCACGTTAGCATGCCAATGTGCTAACAACAGACGGCACGTCGACATGCTAACGTTGGAATAAGCTAATAACTGTAGTGGAGACGGGCTTCAGGCTAATCTGTTAATATTTATTTTTCAATGTTGTCTGCCGCATTCTTCCCTTTTACCTGCAGTGTGACACCATGACACATTTCCCTGCGTGGGAGCACACTTTCAATAGGTGGCGCTCTTTCATCTCTTTCATTTCTTCCACCTGCTGCAATCACACATTTTTATTTTGCACACGTTACAAATGAAATTAAAAAAGATGCAAGTAACAACTATTTTCATTATCGATTAATATATTAGCAGGAAATAAAAATAGGAAACTGATGGACATTTGTCACCGAGGCTGAAGATCAGAATTGTTGCTGACAGATTCATTCGACTGAAAAATCAAATACATGGAGGTGGTTTCCTGTAAAATCCCTGAAAAGGTTAGATTCCAGGGAGCTCAGTCAGAGATGGCAGCACAACGTCTGACATCACATCATGTTCACTACAGCAGCAGCAGCTGAACTCCAGAGAGTTTGGAAACCGTTAGAAAACAGGAAATTACAGGCCAACAGCCAGAGCTGCAGGAGGAACTGTGCCGGCGTTGAACTCACCTGCAGCTCCACACTATGAAACTGCTGTCTTTGATTTTAAATGTGAACACTGGAGTTCTTAGCTTACTTCCCTGCTTCCGTTTTGCAACACATAAAGTGACTCATCCTTTTCTTTCAACTGTAGATTTCGTAACATTTTGAGCACGAAGCAGCTAACGGGGCTCAGACGTGATGTGACAGGACCGTTTGTAACGTGACAGGGATGGCTGTTTCATTATGGTGGGTGTCGACTCAGCATGATGGATTACAGATAAAACACAGATTATCTGTGACAGATTAACAGCTTCTGGAGGGGAGACGCTGCACAATCCAGCTACTGCTTCTCAAAGGTTTGACACAAGTAGCGACATGGCTGTTGAAACTTTGGTTTTCGTGTCACAACTTGATGAGTCTGCAAACTACAGTTTCTCTGGCTGGCAGCAGAAACCGCTGCAGACGACAAGTTGATCCACTTTTATTACCGTTATAACAGCACTACAGCATTTATCTAACAGGTCAGCACCAACAGAGTTACAGCTGAGTTTGGTTCAGGATGTAAAAGTCTTCAATATGCAAACTTACAACCACACAAGTTAAAATCCCAGCTTCACTGTCATTTCTTCTACCAGATGTGGAAGAAACCTGCCGTTTCCACAAACCTGAGCAGCTCCATGAAATTCATTTCAACATCATTTTATTATCTGTTCATTAAATCTTTAGATGAAACCAAACCAGCTTCTTTAAACAACCAATAACCTGTGGACATGAGAGCTTTAACCTTCATCCAAAGTCTAATAAAGGTGAGATAATGACTAAATATGAAGTAGAAATGAGACTGAACTGTAGAGGAGTTTTTTCCACTTTGGAAAGTGAAGGATTGTGTTGAAGGAGAGAAATCGAGGACCTGAATTGTGATGAAGTTCCATTAACGAAAGGATTGAAGGGTTTGTTTTAACGGCAGCACAGACGTCACAGATTGTGAGTTCTGCTCAGTTCGCCGTGTTCATACAGCAGAAGCATCAGCATTTTGGATTCCTGAAGCAAACAAAGCAAAGCAACCATGAGAAGTGAAATCAAACTAAAAAACAAGTCACCTGACCGTCAATGATGTCAGCCAATAAAAACGCCACTGTGAAATGTAACAGCAACAATCTGACTGACACAAAGCGTTAAAACCTCTTTAGAAAGAAGGCGTCCGTGTGTCACTGCTGCATGACCTCACCCCAACCAACAGTGTTTCCAGCACAGTGTTAAAGCCTGCAGACAATCACATGTTACCACGACACAATACACAGCGACAGGTGAGGAGGAAACCTGGCCAACCACAGGTGAACTCTGCCGTCACTAGGCAACACGCACACGACTGAACAGCCTCGAACTGTAGAAGGAAAACAGCATTGTTCTCAGAGAAGGTCACAGACAGATTCCTGTCGTCATACAGGCTGACGACTACACAGTCTAAAGGAGTGAAACACTTCCTGCTCTTCTGATTACACTCATCCTCCTCGGCCTGTGAGAGGTTGTTGCCGCAGCAACACTGGGACCTTAAACGTTTCACACGGATCAAAGTGTGAAGCTTTGTGCTTTAAAACTCTGTACAGTCACCAGCTGGACCCCGTCACAAACAGCCACAACCATCCTCCACATTTCCTCGTTAGCTGAACAGCGGCCATTACTGTTACCTCCGTCTGCACACCAGCATGCAAATGACAATTTGAATAAAAGATTCTGTAAAAGATCAATGTAAAGACTTTGACCTTTGTACAGTTTTATTCAGAATGAAGGTCAATAGGTCAAAACTCCACAAACTGTGTATAAACTGAGAGACTCTACTTGTTAAACTTCACCTGCACTGAAGGCGTCATTACAGCAGCTCACATTGTTCAACGCACATGCACAGGAATTAGTTTGATAGATTTCCAATATTTTGATATTATTATTATTAATAACAATATATTTGAAAGTCAATCAGACATAAAAAGCCGATCAGAAGTCGTTTCTTCTGCTGGCGTTTGTATTTCTGATCAATATCAGTGTCCACTGCACCGTTGGTGTCCTCTCCTCACCCGAAGACAAATCAAACGCTCCTCTTCCACTCTGCTGTTGAGCTTTCAGCCACGCCCAAAAACAGCTACGTCACCCGCTGAAGTTATCTGCTGACTGAGGGATTCAGCAGCAGCTTCATGTCCCGGCAGGAAACCAGCGAGGAGACAAATGTGGACGACATGCGACATCCTGACTCCAAACCTCATGTTCACTCATCATTAGTGAAACTACCTGAAATGGTTTGTTGCATGTTTGATGCGATGAGCAGCGAGTGTGCAGTTAGCACCGGCACGGATCAATAAAGCAAACATGTCCGACTGCATTCCCACGGAGACCGAAGCAGCAAAGCAAAGCGTGACAGGAGGACAGCTGATTATACAGAGAAAGAAGAGAATTAAGAGAATTGACTTCAACAAACCACAAACTAAAGTCAAAGCAGCTGGAATCAGTCGTGTGGCATTTCTGATAATCGATCAATCGAAATGCAGATTCCAGCCTCCTCAGCATGTTTCATATCTTTGGAAACTGGGTGTCTTTGAGTTTTGGACAGCTGGTCGGGAAAAAAATGGCAATTTGAAGACATTATAGTTTAAACTAATTACCCGGCAATCCTAAAACCAATTAACAGATTAATCAATAAAGAAAAGCCGTAGAGGCTTCGCAGGCAGCATCCAACACGCAGCTATTACCTGAAATACATGAACAGGCCAACCAGCATTCAAATATCACGTGATAATGTGCAGCTGCGTCTGATGGCAACATGAAAATCAGAGTGATAACACATCGTTTGCATCTCTGCTGAGAGCAAAGCCCACAGAGACCTTCAACAACTGACAGCTGCTGCCACGGCGACGGCAGCCTCAATGCATTCCTGCAGCCGGCCCCACAAAGCTCACAGGTACACTCGCACACCCTGCTGCACGCCGGTCACAAGCATTCCCATCATGCCACGCTCCTCCTTCGTCCTCCCAGCGTCCCCCTGCAGGCTCAGGAGTTCCCCGCATGCAGCTCAGTCTACCTCAAACTCCAGCCTCACGGAGACAACATGGACCTCGTCAGCCAGTCAGGACGCTCGCAGTGTGGAGGTGCTCACAGGCGACAGGAAGTGCAGCGGCAACACAAGCAACTAATTCAGACGACTGCTTTCCAGAGATCATCCCAAATGCGCTTTCACCTAATCTACTTTTAATAACAAATCCAGGATCGAATCACAGCGTTAGCAGCACCGGCTCTGTGAGAGCATGTGAGGTATAATTAAGAACAAATTCAAGCAGAAGATGCTCATCTTCCATCTCAAATACACACTAACAGCTATTAGCCCGTCGAAACACGATACATTTACTTACTGAGCAAACCAAAAGGAGCCCTGTGCTGAGGACGAGTCAGCGTGTCCCGTCACACCAGGCTGAACTAACCCGGCAAGGAGC
Organism: Gadopsis marmoratus; assembly: GCA_036023855.1. Lineage (NCBI taxonomy): Eukaryota > Metazoa > Chordata > Actinopteri > Centrarchiformes > Percichthyidae > Gadopsis > Gadopsis marmoratus. The sequence continues at coordinate 168 of JAVQJF010028603.1, read as the reverse complement.
TCAGAACAGGAAGAACCTGCAGGAGAGGGATTCAAGACCAGATCCTGGAGCTGCTTCAGGGTTCTCTGTGGCAGAGAATCCAGCAGGCTCACACACACACACACACACACACACACACACACACACACACACACACACACACACACACACACACACACACACACACAC
>JAVQJF010028602.1:0-23287 GCA_036023855.1 Gadopsis marmoratus | reverse complement strand
TCCCTGGGCAAGACACTGAGCCCTGTGTTGCCCCTGGTGGAGGCCAGCATGGCAACTGTGTCCCCATTGGTGTATGAATGTGGTGTGTGTGTCCCCTAAATGTCTGTTTGTCTGCCCTGCAATTGACTGGCGACCAGTCCAGGGTGTTTCCTGCCTCTCGCCCAATGTTAGCTGGGATTGGCTCCAGCCCCCCCCTGCGACCCTTTGGGATAAGCAGTCTGGTTAATGAATGTTTTAAGATACTTTTAACTGCTATTTTAGAGTTTTTGTAATTGCTGTTCCACCTGTTCAGTACTTAGTTTAGTTTCTCTCATGTACTTCATGTTTTGGAATGACAATAAAATCTCTTGAATATTGAATCTTGAAATGTCAATATTACCACCAGCATTGATGTGTTTCATCACAGTACAGTCATATCATTTAGTTTACAGCTCAAAAAAACACGTTTAAGCGTGCAGTACCTCTTTAAATGTGAATGAGAGTAGTAAACGTACTGTTGTAATAAGAACTCAGGTAGCACAAAGCGTAAAAAAGACCTCAACTTCAGTACCTTCCATAGCTCTTAACACTTTTTCATTATTATGTATCTCCTCATACACACTCCTGTTCTTTCAGTGATTTCCAGTGATTTCTCCCTCTGTCTGCCTTGCTTTCTGTGCAGCTTTAATACTGTATCTCCAAACTCCAAAGTAATATTTCACGTTCAGTATGTACTGTTGTTGCCCCAGGTTTTAGGAGTTATTCATCATTACGTTGTCCAATGTGCTGAACAGAAAAATAACCCAGTCACCTACAATCTTTTTTGCAGTTGGCTTCAATAAAATCTACTTTTATTTATTGTTAAACTTGACATGTCTCAGAATTTTTTTCTTTATCTATTCTCCCATTTGATTCTCTGCAAATGGTTTTCTTCTGTCTTTTTGTCCTCCCACTTTATAGTCTTGCAAATAATATAAACTGTTCAAATGGCATATACACATAAAGTAGATCCACCGTTAAACAAGCTTTTCAACCTGGCATTCCTGGCTGAACAATGTATCTACTCATTCAACGCAAAACAGATGGTTGTAAAAATAAACGTCTATCTTTATTCCCACTCTGTTATTATCTTCACTGACCCCCCTCCCCCCCAGTCTAAGTCCTGGGGGCTACAAATATGCCAACGCCTTCTTGTGTATCGGTCCCACTCCCTCCTGCTCATGGCCCAATCACTAAAGGTCAATATGCATCTGTTGCACTTTGTATGTTTGTAAAACAAGAGGACTTGATACTATTATATAAGGAAAACAAAGAAGATGTTTAGAGATTTACATGTACGCTCTTATTAAGAAAATTATAATGGATGACAGAACAGTGATGGTTTTTGTGTTACTGCATGTGTGTCCATGGGTGGAGTCAAATAATAACATGTTAAACCTGCTGGGTGATTATCATTGTCATTATTTTTGCCACCATTTAGGAATCATCTCAAATTATTGTCTTTATTAAATTATTCTTTGAACGAGGCTTTGTGCCAGTCATTTTTGCCCATCTGAATGTGTGTGTGTGTCCACAACAGAGGCTGCCTTGAATGCCTTGCTTCATAATGTGTTGTGGTCAACCACTCTTCCTGTTGTCTTTTACTTCTTGGACTACATGCATAAAAGTGGTAGCATCCTGGTATGAGGTCATCATTTTTCACTGCCTCAGACAGCACATAGTCAGAAACTTTTGTAGACCAATCAAACAAAGAGGGAAGATGCAGATAAACAGTGAAAGTATTTGACCTTGACATGACTTGCACACGCAACCTTCTGAGCTGGAATTAGACGCACTACCGTTTCACCACAAGCTCTTTTGTTTTAATCCTGAAGTAGAACGTTTTGGACAGATTATAGCTGTACTACTGGTACCAGTTATAACTGAGAGGAAAAAATAGAGAGGAAGTGTCAGTACGTTGCACGATTAATGTAAATATAGACAGATATAGCTCAGTGGTAGAGTGTATGCTTTGCATATATGAGGCTCCAGATTCAATCCCTGACGTGTCCACATTTTAAGTAGAATCTTCTGTATTAATTAAGGATGACAATATACTTTGCTTGAAGACACAACTGAAATCCAGGCAAACTAGCAACAAACCTCCTACAACTAGTAAACATCACTTGCAGGTGAGCGAGACAGCAAAAGTAATATTGCTGGATTTTATTTATTTGTTTGATTATTTCATTTCATATTAAATTCAGCATTTATTTGGTGCACATGTTTATTATTTTATGTTTTTAGTAAAGGACTACAGGCATAAAAGTGACATCCTGGTATGGGGTAATTGTTTTTCACTGTCTCACAGAGCACAAAGAACATAGTGAGAAACGTCTGTAGACAGGTCAAACAAAAATATAAATGAAAGAACATACTGTAAACACCTGACCTTGACGTGATTTGAACACGCACCCTTCTGATCTGGAGTCAGACACGCTACCATTGCACCACAAGATCCTACGTTTGTCTCTTGAAGTAAAGCATTTTGGAAGTGGCACATTCTGGACAGATGAAAGTCAGCAGGGGAGCCAGTTAAAACTCAAAGGAAGAAATAGAGAGGATGCATTAGTACAATTTGTTTGTCAGTGTACCTGTGCCACATGGTCTGCAGTAACAAGCTGTCACTTTAAAGTGATGCCACACAAGTGCAAAGGGGAGTACTGCAGCAGGATTCAACTCTGAGGCAATGTGTTCTTTGTTCAAACAAAATCTTATATATATATTTTAAGTTTTCAGTTTTTTCACAGCTGATATCACATACGACATATAAATGTAGGGGATGTAGATCAGTGGTGGAGCATGTGATTTGACATCCTATGTATGTTTGACACACAATGTAAGACATATCAAGTTGCTTAAGCTTAGAAACCTGCTGCCTTAAAAACGTGAGTAAACTGATCTGGAAGATAACCTTTCTTTCAACGCAAAAGGTTAAGTTATACAAGTTTGATCATGTGTTGTTTCATCTTGATACTCTGAGACTTACTATGTTACATTATACATTCAAGAAAACTCACTTCATCTTGTCAAATACAGGTACAATTCCTCAATAGTTTCACACTCCCAAGTTAAGATAACAAACTATATTCACACCAATTGCTGTTTTAAGTTAAGAGCATTAATATTTTTAAATTGACCTCAACTCCTGCACCTGGTCCCTCATTGGCGGTCCGGCTGACACCTGCTCCTGGCTCTCAGTCGGTGGCCTGGCCGGCGTTACAGCCGACACCTGCTCCTGCAGTTGTTCCCCAGTCGACGGTCCTGTCCAGCTGCAGCCTTTGCCAGCTCTCGTCTCAGCCGAGCTACAGCAGCCTTCCGCCTCTGCAGAGCCTCAGCCTCCAGGTTCCATCCAGCTGTCGTTTTCGCCAGGGTCCATCCTGCCTCTGCTGAGTTGCAGCAGTCTCCAGTCTCTGGAAGGTGCTTCCTGTTATAGCCCAAATGAGTGTGTGTGTCCACAACAGAGGATGCCTTGAATGCTTGCTTTATGATGTGTTAATCTTTATAAGGAGTGGTCAACCACTCTTCCTGTTGCCTTGTACTTCTTGGACTACATGCATAAACTAATGTGGCATAAAATAGAAGTGACCAAGTACAAGTACCTCAGATATGTACAGTACTTGAAGAAATGTACTTAGTTACTTTTCACCACTGCTGTAGGGTCTATGTATCATTTTATTTCATTTTCAGTCATGTTTTAATTTATGAGAGGCAATACTGCCACTTATAAGAAAATGCTATTTTATTGAACAGTCGCACGGTGGTGCCAACATACTTCACAGCCCAAGTGAAGTAACCCAAACCCAAATTCATATGGGTTCGTATTTGGTATTTGTTTTTATTTGTACATATACGTGTGGTAAGATATTGATTATCATGCTTGGAAAATGGTGAGCCGGCACAGCTGTAGACAAACAAATCTCCAAAGACCAAATACTTTCTACCAGTCTTTCAAACTTTAATTAATTTTAAGAACAGACATGCAGGCATGCAGGCATTCTCTCATCAGTTGTCCCACTAATTGCCGAAAGAGATGTCAGAGTTCTAGTTTATACAAATCGGTCAATTATAATGAATGTTTCCAGCAGGGTGCAGAGAGAAGGGACATTTGGACCTTGAGGAAGCACTGAGAGACCAGAGATGGGAGCAGCACCACAGCAGACTACTGATGCGTCATCATGAGTGAATGAGGATGAACAGGAAAAGAAGCCCCCCCCTCTCCTCCCTGCATCACAGAGCTCATCACCAGGTTTCTGTAAACACTGCAGGCCCTCTGCTGGAGTAACTGGAGAAAATTGTCTGAGCCACACCACCACTGGCTCTAAAAATGTGTTCCATTATATTAAGGGGAATTAAATTAATTGAGCTAATAAATAAAATAAGGAGTTATATCAATAGAAAGTGTCTGACAGTTTAATATACATTTATAGGAATATATATATAAAGAGAGATAATATGCATGTAAAAACAGACTCGGTTAAGGCATTAAGTCATTACAGAAGAGGATTAGATCCACATGTGAAATTTTCGGAAGAAGGTTAGGGCCTTTTTTGAGTTGTGACTTTTTTATTTTTTTATTCTGAGATTAAAGTCAGATTTCTGACATTACAGTCAGTGTTTTTTAATTTATTAAATAGTAAATGCAGGCAGGGCAAACATACGAAGGAAAATTGAAGATGTTGAGAGGTTTTTGAAGAAGGCTGACAAAATAAGTAAATAATGTTGTTGTGAGGCTTATTAACACTAGCTAATTGCTAGGTAATAATTAAAATGGCTATCTTTGTGCCAAGTGGAGCAAAATTTATGTCATTAGTTATTTAGCTAAACAGACAGATGAGGGATTCTATGTGTTACTCTACCACATTAACTTTAAATGGCTAACGTTGGTGACAGCATTAACTTCATGATCGAGTCAGATAAGTCCCGTATATTTTCAACATATAGAAACACGCTTAAATGATTGCTATGGTGCAGACTGTTAATTGTTTTTATAAAGTCAAAGGTTAGACATTACCATTTACCAGCGAACGCTAGCTAACAGATACCATGACGTTACAATGTTATTTTGTTGTATATGATGTCCACTTTGGTCATTTGTATATTGGTACATATGTAAATGATTTATGTGACTGTTTATGTGGGATGCACTTCAGTGTGGGCAACAATCACTCAGCAGCGGCAGCCCACAGCATGATCACTGGACTACAGACACTGACTGCATCATGTCACCATGTTATCTGCTCCATGAAGTCAGCAAGAAGAGTAATAGATCCTATTCAAACCCTTTTAATGAGTCTCACTATTATACAGCTTTTATATTAACTGCAGCTGAATTGTGTGCAGTCCAGTGGTGGAGGAAGTATTCAGATCCTTTACTAAAGTAAAAGTACTAATACCGCACTCTAAAAAATTAGCGTTTATAACTAAAAGTCCTGCATCGAAAAGTAAAATTCTGTAAGTATAACTGTGGAAAATAAATTAAAAAGACAGAATAAAGTATTAAAAGGACTCAATGCAGAAAAACGGGTGTCTTCAGAAAAATCTGAAAATCAGCACTTAAGCTTTACAGTCATTGAACTGGTGTACAGAGCCAAAACAACAGAAATTGTGTCGTACACACACGCTGTGAAAGGTCTATCAATAAACTGATTCTCATTAATAGAGGTTTAGTGTTTTTCTGCGGTTCAAATGTGAAACCTTGGAACATTAACCAGGTTGTTATTCCAGGTATGTGTTTAACCGTGTCAGAGGGCAGATGGACATTGATTTCTTCATAGTCTTCTATGGGAGTTTAATTAAATCCAAGTTAATTTGACTTTGGGTCAATGCATTGTATTTGATGTTTTATACAAATCAGTTCAATTCATAATCTGTCCATCGAGGAGGATCACAAATGTCCACCCTGATAGCAGCACACTATACAAACCAAAACTGTACATCATCAGTACATAATGCAGAATATTACATTACAAATATGCATATAAAAGCACTGTAATTAGGAAAATCATAGTATTCCATGAAAATGTTTAGGATGACATCACCATATGGTCTTATAAGTCATGTATTGCATTGTGCCTTAATCTGTCTCTCAACCTCAACATTTTTAGAAAGAAGAAGTAGTGAGTAAGATGGAGAAAGAGAGTCTCGAGGTTTGTTTTGACATCATTTTCTTAAAAAATGATGACACCTGACCAGCTCTCCTAGAAGTTGCTGATGTTATTTCCTGGAGTGTGTTTCACTGCTGGTTATGAAACACTTTTTTACTTTTATACTTATGAGGACCATTAATTGCATAATGTATTGCTGTAACCCCTAACCCTACAGCTACATAGCTAACTCGTGCCTGCACCCTAACCATGGGACTCTAACTGTCACAGACCGCCCCCACACCACCAACAGCCCCAAAATCAATGTGTGGCAAATTGTATGTGGTAATATCAATCAACTTTAACTTTGTTCTTTAGTGAAAAGGTGTGTCGTAATTTATTACATCATCTTGAGGCCCTGTCTTGACGAGCATTCTTGTGTAACAAAATCTTGCATTAAAGGAATACTTCGACATTTTGGGAAATACACATACAGATTTGTTTTCTTGCGGAGAGTTAGATGAGAAGATTGATACCACTCTCATCTCTGTCAAGTAAAGCTAACATTTGGCTAGCTTAGCACAAAAACTGGAAACAGCTATTCTTGCTTTGTCCAAACACAACAGAATCTGCCTACCAGCACCTGCAAAGATCACTCATATATATTGCTTGTTCAATCTGTGTAAAACCCAAAGTGTAAAAATGGTGGTTCCACACTATTTTATTGGAGGAAATTTAATTGCATCCAGCTGTTTAGATGGAGCTGAGTGTCATCTGCGTAGCTGTGATAAGCAATGTTACTGTTGTGTGTTATTTGACTTAGAGGGATCATTTACAGGTTGAATAATAGCGGCCCAGGTATCAATCCTCTCATCTACTCTCCGCCAAAAGGAAATAAGTGCATCCCCCTAAACTATTCCTTTAAGACCTTCATTATTTCAGCTTGATTTTGTGTTTTATTGTTCCATATTCCCAAATGGTGGGTAATGTTGTATTCCTGCAGAGGAATACTGTACGCTGCACAGAGATAGAGGGTTAATACAGACCCAGCACCTTATACCTAATCCTTAACCACATACACACGCACAACCGCACGCACACACGTACACACACACCCACACACAAACAAAGGCAAGTACTGAGAAGTCAGCTGAATGGGAAGATCAAGGGCCGAGCTATCAACACCTACACCCTGTCCGTCATCAGATACCTCGCTGGCATATTAAGCTGGCCAAAGAAGGAGATAGTAGCCATCGATATAAAGACCAGGAAGCTCCTCACAATGCATGGAGGATTTCACCCCAAGACTGTAGACTAAGTGGAAGAAAGGAAGCAGAGGACTAGTGAGCGTCAGAGCCACTATCCAGGACGGATCAATAAAGATTCATGAGTACATCAGGAAGACCCAAGTGATGAGTTGCTTAGTGAATACCTCAGGCAGCAGAAGCCTGTTGAGGAAGAAGTGAAGGTGGAACCGTCATGGGAGGACAAACCCCTGCACGGTATGTACCACTGGCCGAGAACGAGAAATCCTACCAGTGGCTGGAAAAACCTGGACTGATAGACAGCACAGAGGCACTTATCATGGCAGCACAGGAACAGGCTCTGAGCACAAGATCAATAGAGGCCAGGATGTACCACACCAGGCAGGACCCCAGGTGCAGACTGCAAAGATGACCCTGAGACAATCCAGCACATAATGGCGGGGTGTAAGATGCTAGCAGGCAGGACATACATGGAACGCCATAACCAAGTGGCTGGCATAGTATACAGGAACATCTACCAAGTATGGGCTGGAAGTCCCAAGGTCACAATGGGAAACACCTCCGAAAGTGGTTGAGAATGACAAAGCTAAGATCCTGTGGGACTCGCAGATACAAACTGACAAACTTGTGATGGCGAACTGACCACTCAGTGTTGATTGTTTTCACCTGGCCTCTTGTCTTCACCTGTGTCTAATCCCCTTGTTAGTCTCTGTGTATTTAAACCAGCCCTGTTCAGTTGTCTCTTGTCCTGTCGATGCTCTGCCCGTGCTCGCGTGTGTGCGTGTGTGTGTGTGTGTGTGTGTGTGTGTCTTGGCGTTTCTTCGTGTTCTTGTTTTGGCCCTTCCTGGATGTTCTGGGTCTGGATGTTCCTTGTTTGGTTTCACCTGCCTTACTGGTAGTGTCTTTTTGCTTCCCCATAATAAACTACTGGCCTCCTGCGTGCCTGTGTCCTTTACCTGTTGCCATCGTGCCCTGTCACAACGCTGACAGAATAGTGGTGAACAAACGGCAGAAGTGATAGATGTAGCAGTCCCAAGTGACGGCAACATCAGGAGAAGCTCGAGAATATCAAGGGCTGAAAGAAGCACTACAGAAGATGTGGAAAGTCAAGGCACCAGTGGGCTGTGACCCCATAAGTGGGAGAGAATCCAACAGATTCCAGGAACAACATCCAAGATCTCTGTCCAGAAGCGTGCAGACCTAGGAACAGATAAGATCCTGCGCAGGACCCTCAAACTCCCAAGAAAAGCGTTTGGTGCAATGATCTGGCGATGAGAAAGGTAGAAGTACTGCAAGTAGATGAGATCATGGAAGATGGGTGTGCTTTACCGACTGCTGGTAACGGCCCCACCTTCCTGGTGGACACAAACACACAAAGAGCACAGGAGGAGCTGGGAAATACAAATACCAAACAGAGGGAAATAGTCCATGAACACGGAGGTACCGTGACACAACCACATCTGGAGTTTGTCGCATAGCTTCAGTGGCAGTGTCGACTGGCCTACTGGGAATGCAGGAAGCCGTTCTCAGCAGCCCCTATCACCCAGAGAAGGGGGGCGTTCTCTGCTGCACATCAGTGTGTGATTGAGAAAGAGAACAACATTGGGACATCGGGGACGAATGCAAGAGGAAGGAAGAGCTGACCTATATAAACAGAGTGGAACAAGGGCAGAGAGGTGGTTTGTGAGGACATTTGGGGAGACCCTCTGAGGCAAATCTGAGTACTAGAGAGTAGTAAGCTGGTGAGTTAACAAATTTGCATTTTGTTTCTGGATCCTTCCTCTTTTCCTCGTTGTGGCTTCACAGAATGTGTTTGCATATTTTAATTGATTCCTTCTGTTAAAATGGGTCTTCTGTAACCTACCAGTATCTCAATTTTTCTCTTATCTAATTTCTGGATTCATGCAGAAGTTACATAACATTTTGTACCAGATGTTTCTGGGACTAGTTCATGTCTTGTTGATGTTTCATGCAGGCTGGGTTCTTTTTAATTCATGAAAATTAGTGTCATTTGCTATAAATGGGCTCGTGTAAACGCTTAATTCTTCTCTAAAGGTATCAGAAAATCTTTAACATTTATCATGTTATTTCCTTTTTGTTGTGGCAGGTACAGTGACAGAAGCAGACTGTGTGTAGGTCCATGCAGGTGAAAATAAAGTATTTGTGAATTGTCTGCGTGTGTGAGTGTGGGACCATGGCAGGTTTTGGGAACAACTTGGCGGTGCAACGCTGGCTCACCTTTGCCACCGGTCTGGTGGAGTGTCTGTGTTTCGCTGGAGCTGTGTTTGGATGGGCTTCGCTTGTTTTTGTCATTAAGACGGAGGGCTATTTCAGCAACCTGTGCGTCAACACCACAGGAGCCAATGCAACGCACATCCTAGGTTAGTTTGATATGCTCACCCCTTCTACTTTGAATTCTTGATGTCTGTAGAAATTATCCAGTAATTTTGTGCTGCAAAGTTTAACACTGTCTTTCTAAACACCTGGATTTCTAAAATCAACTCTTGAAAATATTTGAAGAATGAGGATATTTTTTATGAAGTCTCTGACCTTAATTGTCACCAACCACATACTTGTCAACCTTGGTTCCCTCTTCCATTGTTTGTTTTTATGTGTGTACAGATTGCAGCGGACAGGATGAACAGTTCTCACTTGTTTTCACCATCGCCTCCTTTATGAACAATTTTCTGACACTGCCCAATGGTTTCCTCTTAGACCAGTTTGGTACTACAGTGGCTCGGATCTTTGGAATGTGAGTCCAACAATAACCATAACTACTAAATGCTGAATGGATTTAAAATACTTCGTATTTATCACCAAAACGGTTCCCAGTAGGGGATTAAAAGCCCACTAGCCAGGTAGGTGATTGAACATCTACAGTGACAATCACTTGTTAAGAACAACAAAAAAAGGTTGTACATTAGTGTGATTGAGCAACAAGTTCAAGGTGCAGCGGGTACTTTTTCCTAGTTGGTTACCGATTAAATGTGAGAGTAATCCAGCTGCAAATTGATTTGATTTTCTTCAGCAAAGATTCAGTGCATCATCTTATTGTGCATCATTAAATATCACATTCTGACCATGATGTTGAATTGATTTAAGGCAGATTTGATTATTTTGGATGCTTTTAAAGAATAGAGAAGCTCTACAAATATACAAACAATAAACTGACTAAAATAGCACGGTTAGCAATAATTAATCCCCAAGATACTACTTAAAATTCTTGCAGCATTTTTATGAGAGTACTCTTCTCCTATTTATCTCTGCAGGACCCAAGTATCTAGGGCCTGCAGACAGAATTTAGCGCTTATTTGTAATTTTAATTTCAATCAATTCAGACTTTTCCAATTGATGTCTTTACACATCTAGCTCTGACATGACACAGACTTTCAAAAGGTTACCACAAAGCAACTCATTCATCCACAAGGTCAAAAATAATCAAAGCAAGAAAGCCTGTTGACTAGATAGTCTTTGCATCAAGAGTTTTCATACAACAGCAAAACGAAAGTATAGCAACTCCTGAATTGTTTAGTTCTGAAGCAAGAATAAAATTAAACAACAGTCCAGAGTCCAGCTGTTTTTACTAAACCAAACGCATTGCCAGTAAAGACATGGGTTTCTGTCCTCTTCATCTCCCTGCATGGCTGTCACGCTATGAAGAGGCAATTTGCTGAAACTTCAGTCTGTTACCGGTGTTTTTCCCCCCCGAGGGATTCACAAATCTGTTTGTTTACAATAACAGCAGTTTTTTCACATGGATATAAAGCGGCGCCGGGGGGGTCGTGGAGAGAAGTGAGGAAATTGTATCATTGGGGGATAAATATACTGTGCATGCTCCTGTGAAGTAAAGGGACAAGTAGGACAGCTAGAAAAGCGAGACGGGAGGAGACGGCACATGAAGGCAAAGAGGTCAGAATAGCTGGATGTTATGTAACGTTGCTAAGGTCTCCAAACACTAGTGGAGCTGCAGCATACTTACCAAAGCCTGACACTCAGCAATGTAGAGAAAATGTTTGAGAAAGGGGAGTAAAGAAAACAAAGTTGAAAAGGGCAATGAAATACCAGGACACTGAAACTGGAAAGAGAAAAAGTGAGAGTATTATAAAGAAATAGAAAACTCAGGACTATTATTCACCAGAACACTGAGAGAAGTCCTCCCTACCACCTCAGACTTGATGTCTACAATATCGCATAACACCACACACACGCATACCTCCCCAGTTCATTGTCCCAGATATGAATAAATCCACAACAACAAACTGGTACAAAGACCAGACATATGTTTCCACTTAATGAGGCTGGAAGGAAACTCAAAGGGAAAGGAATGCAAGTAGTTGAGCAAGAGGTGGCAATTAGAGATGAGGAGGGATCTTGGCTTAGGATGGGCCAGGAAAGGGAATTTAAAGTCAGCCAAATGTTCTCCAAACAGCAGAAGAATCTGCGTGTTAACTGTGATATGACCTGTACTGGTTTTTTTCTTATCAAGACCAATTATCCCATCTGAAATCCTTCATTTTCTAATATCGTGCCCTCAAATATTAAACATCACTTTCGCCCTCGTGCCTGGTCCTGTGTTGCTCCAGTTATGCCAATAAAAGTACACGATAACGCTGGAATTTCTTTTTCCCACCAGATTTTTTTACACCATGGGTACCTTGATTGTGGCCTTTGCGACTCCAGGTGAGAAACCATTCTCCCTGTATTTGTCTTGTGTTCTCTCGGGCCCTTATCGTCTAAAGAAATACTGACTTGAAGTGAAATGTTACAGCTTTGGATGCTAATTTTTCCCATTTCTGTCTTTTTCCCATCAGCTTTGTCCAACCTGCTCTTCCCAGCTCTCTCCTTCCTGGCAATGGGTGGCATCATGTTTCTAATGACCAACATACAGGTACTGAAGCACTCCATTTTGATTAATCCGCAGATTATTGTTTCGATTATTCAACTGATTACTCAATGAAACGTCAAAATTGTGAGAATTGTCCACCACAGTTTCTCAGGGCCCAAGCTGACATTTAAATAGCTTTCTCCTTTTTGTCCAAAACCCCAAAATATTCAATTTACACAGATGTAAAACAGAGAGAAGCAGAAAATCCTCAAATTGGAGAGCATGGATCCAAAGAATGTTTAGCGTTTTTGCATAAAGAAAAAGACTTAAAATGATTAATCAAACTCGTTGCTTTAATTTTGATCGACTAATCGACTTTTAATTGTTTCGGCTCTAAATCATGTTTATCTTCCAGAATCAGTGGATGGCTGATATTGCAAGGGCAAATTCAATGAAATATTTGACTGTAGAATCATGTCCTATTAGACAGTTTTAAGTATTTTCTCAATGTAAATAATAAAATCTATAGGCTTCTGTCATCATTAACTAATTTTACAATGAATAACAGAAGGATGCAAAAAACGACCTTGTCCCACAGACTCTAAACATTCATTTGTCTTAATCTATTCAAATTTCTTTCCCAAAGGTAGGAAACCTGTTCGGCACACGTCGCTCCACCATCATCACGCTCTACAATGGGGCCTTCGACTCTTCCTCAGCACTCTTCCTTATCATCAAGGTGTGAAACTTTCACACGCTGAACTCATGAATGAAATCTGCTGAATATATTCATACCACCTCATGCTGTCACTATGATTTCCACCCGTCTTCTCCTGCAGTTGTTACACGAGTCTGGCATCTCCCTCCGCGCCTCATTCCTATTTCTGTCCGCCTGCTGTGTCATTCACCTCCTCAGGACTTTCTTCCTCATGCCCAGAAAATTTATTCCCTACCCGCTGCCTGATTGCTACACATACGGGTACAACTTCACCTCATACATGCTTCAGGGGCACACCAAGTGTAAATAGGGCTCATTGTTTTCTGTTTTTATTTTCCAAGACATAATCCATGAATTTATTAGGGTTTTTTTCCCCAAATATTTAAAAAATGATTGGCTTACTTGGGGGCTCCTTGCTAAAAGACCTTGTTTACTGTAAACACACCAGTGTACTGTACAGTTTACAGTACAGGTCGGTGTATTCTTACACCAAGAAAAGCTGGTTTTGGGTGGCAGGAAAAAGTCTGAGTCATAAAAACATTTTAAACCAATATGCTCCTTTTTAATAAGAAATGTAAAACATCTGCATAATTTACAATGAAAATTCGTTAGAAAAAAAAGTTTGTCTCATCCAAAAATATCTGGTTGTTCAGACATTAACTCAGTTGCAAATATTAACTCAAACAAACAATCAAGGTTTCCTGCAAAAAAAGCACATGTTTTAATCTTACGGCACAGTTTATATTCTTATCATCCTTTGGAAATATCCTTCATGTCATGATATGTGATTATATTCAGATGGGACTCATTTATAAAGTAAATAATTAACAAATAATGCCCACAATGCGCTCAGTCTGACTGACCCACTGTGACCTTTGACCTTTATCAGGATAACTTGTGGTAAAAAGCCTCTGAACTCGGAACAGATAACGAATGATAACGCAGAGAGGCCGGCGGAGGAAATGCCACTCGACAAGTGCGTCCCTGTGAAACAAGGTGTGTGCTCACTGTGGCGTCAATTAACAAAACAAAATGAAGTAATCACATCTTTCTCCACCATCATGTTTATTCATTTCTCTTCACTTGTTTCCTTTTCCTTCATTCCTCTGTGGTCTGCCCTCGTCTCTCTCAGAGAAGAGTTTTCGTGAGTGTTTTCTCTCCTGGTTCTTTTTGTGGCACCTGCTCTGGTTGTCGGTGATGCAGCTCAGACATTTCCTCTTCATCGGCACCCTCAACCCCATGCTGCAGCGGCTGACGCTGGGAGAGCCTTCGCTGGGTAAACGCAAACATGTTGTCACAGTTTTAGCAACGATGGACGTTTGTGCAAACCTTCCTATTAGGTAAACGCTATAAGGTGATCATCATCCTCCCCCTGGGCAAAAGAAGTTCCATGAATACTTTGACTAAAGGGACATGACTGAAGTAATCTTTGAGCACGATGCTGATGTAGTATAGGTTTTATAGCAGTAAAGTTAAAAAGAATCGTACATCTGAGTTTAATACTGGCTGTGAGGGGATTAATAATAAAAGTTCTTTCATTTACCTAAAGAGAGGGCTTCTGGCTGCCTTTGTGATCTATTATCTCTTATTCTAGCAGACTTGTTGAACTATTGTCTGAGTCTTTTTTTTTTCTTTTTTCCTCTAACCATCTTATTCTTGTGTGTTTGCAGTGAGCCAGTACACCAATGCCTTTGCTATAACGCAGCTGTGCGGCGTACTGTGTGCTCCCTGGAACGGCCTCATCTTGGACAGACACAAGGGCAAACCTCGTGCTGCAGGTAAATATACTAATAAGGACTACTGATGAACCCACCAAGCCACGCACATGGCAGACCTGCTCTCATTGTGTGCTCTCGGGGACCCCAGCATGTCCAAAGAGAAAATAAATATTGGCTGAAAGAGTCCTTTTTTTACTATTTGTAGTGGATAAACTGCAGTCCAAAAGCACCATCCTCGTGTTCCTTTTGTTGTGTAATATGTAGATGTCATCTGTTACTGTGATCAAGGAAATTTGGTGCTGTGTTTGGAATTAAAGCGTAGTCATATCTGGCAGTGAACAGATACTGTGGAGTGCCCTGTTCTCTTCTGAGTGGAAACGTCGTCGTTTCAATTTGTGTGTGTGTCTGTTCGCTTGCAGGAGAGAGTGAACAGGAGGCAGACCTGAGGTCCACTGTGCTTTCTCTCTTTCTGACGGCGCTGCAGTGTGTGGTGTTCTCAATTTGTGCCTCCACCCCGTACCTACCTCTTCAGTACCTCACCTTCATCCTGCAGGTGCTCAACCGCTCCTTCCTCTATGGCGGCACCGCAGCCTTCATCAGTGTGGCGTGAGTGTCAAACACACACAAATGCACATATGTACACACCTCTTTGTGGACTACACATGTTCCCGAGGCGGGCTGCACGTAGACACATTTTTATAAATGCACACTTTACATACTTGCGCAAATAGCCGGGCAATCATACAAACACTCACCAGTAAGGTGATACAGTTGGTGGTATGGTGGCTACTGCTTTGCACTGTTCCCTGGGGGACTAGGCCTTTCTGTGTGGAGTTTACATGTTCTCCCCATACAAAAAACGACCTTAATGACCTTTATTGTATGATTTTATAGTGTGTGTGTGTGTATAAATGAAAAATGGGTGGGTTACAGTAAAGTTTTGATGTGAAAGTTTTTAATGCTTAAAAATGTCTCCTTTTCAATTCTCACCCTCTTTTCCACCACTCCCTTCTCTTTGCCACATTGTGTGCGTGTAGTTTCCCGTCATGCCACTTTGGGAAGCTGTATGGTCTGGTCATGGCTCTGTCTGCAATGTTTTCTGTGCTGCAGTATCCCTGCTTTGCCCTGGTTAAAGGAGCTCTGGGCGGAGACCCTTTATATGTAAGTACATGGCACATAAATGATGCACCCTACTTACTCTGGCCCTTCTCCCGTTATCACAGTCTTTATCTATGAACTGTGCTTTGGCTGTTTCCTTCATTTATCTGCAGGTAAACATCGGTCTCACACTGCTCAGCCTGCTCGCGTTCATCCATCCGCTCTGTGTCTACCTGCACTGTCGAAGGCTTGCCTCCCAGCGAGCAAAGAGAAAAGCCTCCTTTTAAAGTCTGTAAAATGAGACCAACGACTCGCACTTATAGTGGCAATTGTATTTGGGTGTGTTGTGTTGTCATATAGATCTTGTTTAAAAAGCAACATCAAGTGCTTGTAAAAGCATTTCAGAATGTAGTGAAGTCTGGTTTTGGGTGCAGTAATAGTGCATTTGCCACACTTTTGGAGTATGTTCACTGCCAAATTGAATGTATCCATTTCAATTAAGAACCTCTGGTGTACAGCCCACTGCAGGTGACTCTACATATCTCTTTACTTTATTTCCAGGCTGCATCATGTTATTTTCACTGAGCGATCTGATGCATGACTCAAGTTTTTATACACTCTCGTACAATTTTAGTGTCAGGTGATGCTGAGCGGTTCCCTAAAGCATCGTAAACACATGGTGCTAATGTGCACTTTTAAAGCCCAGCTTCAGCAACTGTTAGCATTGTCTGTTTTGTTCACAGTTCGAACTCTACTGTTCCATGACTGACGTTGCTTAAGTTTCTTGGTTTTATACAAGCTTAGAATTTCACATATATTTTTGTCATTTATTTATATTCCGTGTAATGCTAGCCACCCATCACCATAGTTATGGTGGTTTAAAAGTGCCAATAGATAATGCACTTTATTGTAAAAAAAGCTGAAAATGTTACAGATAATGTTTATATCTGTGTGGACCTCTTCAAGTTATCTCTCTATGTTTTTGATCTTAAACCAAAGTATCGGACCAACAGTGTTGCTTTAATTGGGCCGATGAGTGACGTGCACAGTGTAAAAACAGATAACTCGGGCTCATTCTTTGGTGTGAAAGCAGCTCAGTGACATCTCTGTCAGGAAGGACAAAGGTCCTGTTTCCTCTCTAACATGATACTGATGTGTCCCGGTGCTTTACCATGCAAGTTTATTCAGACATGCTGCCACCTGCTGGTGTCTCAGTTTAGCTGTTAGCTACTAATATTACCTTAACCAACAGTAACATATCTCAGGAGTTCAGCATGTCCAGTGGAAGAATTTGGTCTCATGAAGGATTCTGTTTTTTACTGAAATGTGCCATAATAAGAAATGATATGCAAAGGATTATAAAAGGAATATACCCTTTTTTTCCCCCCCCAGTATGTTTATGTTTAAGCGCCACTGAATTGTTGTGTAGTACCAAAACTGACATGGTGGAAACGTAGATGAAATGTTTCTATAAATATGCAAACTCTTCATTGTGCTGCATCAAATGAAATGTATCTTGACATTAAATTTAGTAGTGAAATGGTAAGGAAATATTACTTTTTGATATTTCCTTTGCCCAAATGTTTCAGTGTGTGCAAAAACTTGTATGTACTTGGAGGAATGTACTGCCCATTACAGATGGTATAGAAAATGCAATTGTAATCTAGTAAGAAGATATACTATAGACTATACACTTAAACAAATACAGGAACTGTATATCCAACTATATTGAAATAAACAATGAATTCAACCTGGGTTGTTTTTCTTCAGTGATTGGTTCACTTTATTGGAATTGACTGCACAAGGTCTTATCAAAATGTCGAATTATATGTTAGAATTTATTTTGAATTTTAAGTTAAACGGTTACCTTTTTGTGAGCTGTTTCGGGCAGAAAGTCACTTCATACAGCTGTACAATGATTCTGACATTCTCATTTATGTCCGCCAAATATTAAGGGTGAAACATTTATTGTATTCACTTTCAGATGCTTCTAAAAAATGTAAGTTGCAAACACCTGACACTCTCAGCAATGACAAATTAAAGAGGTACTCTACAAATCCTACATACCAAGATCTGCTTACTCTGAAACAAGCTCTCTAACATCTGGAAAAATAATCCTGGTAATGTCAACACTGAGATGACCAAGCCTCCATTACAAACTGGGCTTGTGGAGTCTGAAAGACATGAGCATTTACCAGGCAAAGAGGTTCTATCAAGAAATGCTAATCGTTGCATTATGGGGAATTTTGGGTCTAAAATTCAGGACACCTCGGCCTCCGCTGCACAGATTTCTAACAGTCTCTTTTTAAAATCTGTCTCTCGCAAGTCCTACAAATGGAAGTTCAATGCTAAATTGGTAAAGTAAATGTATTTAAGAAGTTTCAGGTCTTTGACTTGTGAGTGTGGAGCATGATATAGTTAGAGGAAAATCGACAACAGGGAAGAATCTTTCTCTCTGGAGAGAGGGGACAGCAGATGGTGGGAAGACAGCAGCTGATTGGAGCTCCGTGTCACTGGACAAAATAAAAAGGGATGCATTTGTCCAAAAGCTGGTCAAAGGCTTTTAACTGTGAATGAAGTCCAGACCTGCAGGACTCACGGCAGCCTCGGAGGACCGTCTGGTGTCTCCAGTCTTACTGAGACACTTTGCGTTCTGGGTAGGAGTTGATATGTTGTTACTGATAGTGCTGAAGAGGCTTCACATGGGGCAGAGCAGTCTGGGGGTGAGAAAAGAAAACTTTGGCAGGGTTTAAACCTGAAGCAACAGGGACACACCCCCACAACAGCCTCTCTCAAGAACTCTGTACACCTGCTGTGTGTGTGTGTGTGTGTGTGTGTGTGTGTGTGTGTGTGTGTGTGTGTGTGTGTGTGTGTGTGCAGGGAACGTTCTTACATCTGCGTCATCGATGGCCACAACCTCATTATCTCTGCAATTTAAAAACACAGACTTGTTAACAAATGTATGAGAGAAACAGGAACGAAGGCAGGAGGAATGGGTGATAAAAATAACCCAGTCTGTTAATGAGGTGACTTGTTAGTGTTGTTGTTTGGGTTTTTTTTTGATCTGACTGAATCTGTCAGGGACTGAGGATGTCTTTATGACACATAGATTTTGACAGGCTTACTCAAAATGTGCCAACTATAACTCGTGTCTGTTCTCTCCGATTGGAGCAACAGGAAAAAAACTATTTGCCTCACTTTATCAGCCTTAATGTGTTGTTTTCCATCTGCTGTGGGGAGCTGGTGGGAAGCAAATGATCTCTGAAACTGACTGAATGAATGGCTCAGCAGGCTACCACACACACAGTGAGCATGTTGACTAATGCCATGAAAAATTAATTACACTATATGGACACAAGTATGTGGACAACCATGTTAACAGTTTTGTGTATTTTTCTTAGTTTTTCGTAGTTTCTTTTGGTGGTGGAAAGTATGTAAGTACATTTACTCATGTGATGTTTTCGGGGTACATATTTAAGGGACTTGTACTTTATCTGTTTTCCAGTTTTGTGCTACTTTACACTTTTACTTCAGTACATCTCACAGGGAAATGTCGTACATTTATTAGACATCCAAAGTTTCTTACTTTTCAGATCACGATTTTAGAGAGCTTATAAAATGCTTGTTATAATCTACCCAACAGTAGTTAGATTCACACCACCTGGACCAACTATGACAATAACTACTTACACATTGAAAGCATCAGCAATAATAATCCAATAATAATCTAACACTCATAGGGGCATTTTTCCGCTGTGGTGGAAATCTGTATCAATAAAGGCAAAATACAAAGATCTGTCTTTCTGTATGTTTATTCAATACATTTGCAAATGGACTCCAACATACACAGATCATCAAACATGTAGGAGAGGGGCTGTCAAACAATTGTTAGAAATAGGTCATTCGTACTAGGGTCCATTAGTTTCTCACCTGGACTGCAGGTTCCAGTTATGTAAGAGCCATGACCCCAGTCAACACACAGTGTCTAGTCACAAGACACATAGGAACTGAGTCAGCCTACTTTTACTCTGTACATATAGCAGCAAAGTTTGGGACAAAGAGCAAACTGTCTCAAGCAGTTTAAAGTACTTTCTCCATTACACTGCATAAAGAAAATTCTTACTGTGGTATTTTTACTTATAATGGAGTACTTTTACAATGTGTTATTGATATCTTTATTTAAGAAAATGATCTGAATACTTCATCCATCACAATAGGCCTGTTTCACAGTCCTGGTGTTATTCATTCTGGCTCACTGGGACACTTAAATAGCACAGAGCCATCAGTAATGTTTTTAATATTCAAGTCAAAATGTCTGCTGTGAAAAAGGCCTGTTATTGTGTGCTCAGCAGTTTCTGTTTTTCCTTCTCCTGATTCAATGTGATAATGACCTGGTGCATAAAGCCATGTCCTGACCTCAGACTCATCCAGCCCCACCTGCTGGTAGCCAGAACGTATCGCCCTACATCAGTGTTGGGCCTCACTAGTGCTCTTGTGACTGAGTGAAAGCTGACTTGACTTGAATGAGATGTTCAACAATTGCATATGGATATGATGTTTTGGTCTCCACATATGTTTGGCCACATAAGGTATCTTTATCTCATTTTTTCTCCCCTTTTTTGTGGCTGCTAGTCTTCAGTGCACACACACACCACTCACTCACAATCTTCTCTTTGCTGCTCCTCGTTTGTAAAACTGATGTTAAGCTGGATTTCAGATATGTGGTTTTAAATTGTGTCTGTGACAAGGCTCTGCTGCTTCACTGAAAGCAAAAATTCTCACATAAAAGAAATAATGATGACACCCACATCACATTTAACTACACTTTTGAATCCTTAAACAGGTGTATATTTATATTGTTTGCCAGTGTGAACTTTACACGCAGAAGCTTCTGTTCTGACACTGCAACTAAATATCAAATGATTCATTATCTTGTTAACAATGTCTTGTCAGACCTTTGCTGTCCTAAATGACACCCACATTGTGTCTGATTCATACACATTTCAACTTCACACCGCATACAGTATAATATCTTGGATCTGATGAATGTGGAAAATGTTGGCGTTTTGTTACCAGCCGACATTGAGATTCATGGGAATGGACAGCTGCTCACTGTTTCACCATACAGCCACAGTTCAGGTAGAATAAAAGTGTTCTCTTTGTTGTGAAAATAAGTAAATTGAAGAAAGAGATCAATGTGCCGAAATCCAATCAACACACATTTTGACCAAATATTCAAGGTCAGCTTCTGGAACTTTCTTGCTTGTTGACCTTGATGTACCCAGTCGGCAGAAACACACACTCTGTCCACACATAAGGTCTTCAGAGTGTGTTTGTGTGTGTGAGTGGGGGTAATGGACGGAGTCAGCAACACATTTTTCTTAGAATCAGGACAGAACCTTTGAGCATGCTGTGTTTACACAGTTCAAATGCCAGCACGCCCGTGATTCACTTTGACACAGCCGGCTTGTGAGAGGATGTAAAGGAGGGGATCTGTATGTCTGTGTTTGCCGTTACATACATTTATGCATTTTGTTTCTGCTTATGTGTGTGGGTGGTTCATTATTACATTACACACACACACACACACACACACACACACACACACACACACACACACACACACACTCCCACACCCTCCCTGAAGATGGACACTGTTTGGTGAGCTGGCTGCCTCCCCTAGTTATCCTGGGGCCAAGAACAGTGTGAATACATTATATACACACGTGCATGCGTGACCTTATCTGTTCCACAGCCCCCCATGGAGCCAACTAATGCTTGATTGGTGAGCTGTCTGCCTCCCCAAATTACTGCACAGCAGCCAAGAAACTGTGATTCCAGACCCACAACTTATGCTCACTCACAGCTTGGAGCTGCAGATGACCTTCTATGGAGCAGGTTTTGGTGAATGTGTGTTCGCTTGGGAACAGATGATGTGCATCATGGTGGGCCTGGTCTTGACCTGTGTCATGAAGGGAGGACTCAGTAGTGACTAAACCCGGCCCACCCGTACCCTGACACGGTTTACTCCACATAAAGAAGACCTCCATGTCCCGTCCCACGTCCTGCCCCACATGCTGCACCACAGCTCCAGAAAACCGTTATTTTCACTGCAGCCAACGTATAATTAGACCCAAACTGTGACTTATTCAGTCACATTGTGTCCATCATCGTCAGTGTCACTGAGATGACAGCATCCTCTATCACATCCTCCAAATAAAGGCCATGTTACGTACAGCATTTACAGTAAAGTCATCTTGAATTTCGTTGCTTTCATAACTGTAGAAAGATAAAAGAGTATTTGATGGTGACATGTACTGTATAGCTGGATGTCTTGTCCATATGCTGCGTTAGATCATTTCACTCCACCGCTGGGTTTCCCTTTCATGTTCATGTGTTCTTCTGAGTAGGAGGCTCTTGGCTTCTTTCCAAACCGGCCTACACTAAATGAGACAGAAAATGTTTTTTGGCTTTAATGCCAAATGAGTTTTCCCACCTCCTATCCTCCTCCAACCCCTTTGCGAGCACGTGCCACGGTGGAACCACACAAAAACAAACACTCTTAATAACCCGCAGCCATGCAGTAAATATTCTAATCCCCTCCCCCAGAAACTCTTATAGGGTATATGCAGGAATCTTGATGATAAATGACATACCTTCAAGACCTTTTAAGACCTTTTCAACATATTTAACATACATGTTAATACTGCGATGGTAACTGTTTATCAGCAACACACCTTCATTTTTTATTTTTTTTATTTCTAGTACTATACCAGTATTTATTTTGAGATTGCAAAACAGTTTGACATAATTCAGATAGGCCGGGAGGAAACACAACTCAAGAGAATAAAATAGTGACTAAGGTAATAGTCACATACTCACACACAAAACATTATCATTAACAAACATTTCCTTTTGGCCTAAGAAATACAACATTGGCTAGAAATGATATTAAATCATAGGCAGTCTGTCTGAATCTATGTTCCAAAACATAATACCTTGTAAAATGCCAAAAGACATTTTAATACTCTAAAAGAGTCTTCATTTTTGCTAAACTGATAATATACCCTTTAATACTTTTTAAGACCCAACGGATACCCTGCTCTCAGTTTCATCCCTCCATCCCACCTCCAGTCTTCATTGTCAGTCTGCCTCCCACACACACACACACACACACACACACACACACACACACACACACACACACGCACACACACACACACACACACACACACACGCGCGCGCACACACACACACACACGCAGAGGCTGTGGCTCAGCAGGTAGAGCAGCTGATTCTAACCCAGGGGTTGGTGGTCCGAATCCAGCTCTTCTCATAAACATTTTACACTTATTCAACATACTAATTATACCATTTCAAACTTTTACAACTCTCATCTACTCCTTCAAACCAACACATTCTTCTTACATTATGACTTTTGTTCAACTTTTAAAACACATTCATCCTTTACATCCTTCATGCTGCTCCCACTTCTCAACACATTCATATTCCTACAAAAGTACAACTACATTTCAAATATTCCACATCATTCATACTTT
>JAVQJF010028598.1:0-29391 GCA_036023855.1 Gadopsis marmoratus | reverse complement strand
AACAGGGCGTCACCACAGCCTAAATTTGCATTCCCCAGGAAACCTTTACCATCAAAGGCAAACCTGGGAACTGAGTAAAAGCTGAAATCCTGAGGCCAAAAGGTCATAAGGCAATAAAGCCATTTAGATAAGACTGCAGCTCTGCAAACACTGTTTCTTGCATCCTTAG
This sequence comes from Gadopsis marmoratus, assembly GCA_036023855.1. Classification (NCBI taxonomy): domain Eukaryota; kingdom Metazoa; phylum Chordata; class Actinopteri; order Centrarchiformes; family Percichthyidae; genus Gadopsis; species Gadopsis marmoratus. The sequence goes on along the minus strand of JAVQJF010028598.1, from coordinate 29,222 downwards.
GGTTAATCTTACAGAGTGTAAACATACAGATCCATCATCATCTAGAACCTCCTGTGGTCTTTACTGTTACACCATGTGTTCGTCACAGTCACTAAGGTTTTTAACACAAACAAGCATTATTTTTCCAACAACTAATATAGAGCAAGTCTAGACCAACTCTATATGCATAGACCCAACAATTCCACCATGAGCAGCACTAGGCGACAGTGGCAAGGAAAAACTGTCTTTTAACAGGCAGAAGCCTCGAGCAGAACCAGGCTCTGGGTGGGCGGTCATCTGCCGCGACCAGTTGGGTAGAGAGAGAGAGAAAAACAAAAGCAAAGTTTATTTCTGTATCTAGCACCTCTCAGCAGCAGATGTCCTAAGATGCTTTGCATAAATAGCTAAAATGCACAAAAAAAAACATACTAAGACAAATGCAGCAAAAATAACTTGTAAATACTTGATGTGTCTCCTGCAGGAGGAAGGGGACCTTCTTTGTCTCCCAGGTGGTTCTGACACCGAAGGCCAGCACTGTGATGAAGGGCGTGGCTAGCGGACTGAGAGAGACAATCACAGAAAGGTGTGTGTGTGTGTGTGTGTGTGTAACAGAGACTCTTATGTTCATTTTCAGTATAACACGAAGACTGGATATGACGCAGGGTTAGCACCGATGGTGGCACATATACACAGGCACTGTGCGACCACAATTATAGCAACACCTCAGGCACATGTTTTACCCATAACCACTCACAACATAGGCATGTGTTCACATGCACATAAACAGTCAATTATGAGTCATTGTGGCATTTTATAACTAAATCCAGAGGCGTGTTGGTTTCTACGGGTACCCCGAGGCGTTTGACACTGACCTCATTCAAGTTTTTTTTTTTTTTTTGCACAGCTGCCACAAACCCAGACGATGCTTCTAATCCTTCTCCCTCTTTCTATATCTCCCCTTCTCAGTTCTGGTTGAGGATTTTTTATTTATTATTTGTTGTTCCTGATTTACCCCCAGCTTTGTCTGTATTTCACTCCCTCTTAATGTCACCCGTTTGTTAAAAGCCTCAGCAGCGAAACCATCAATTTTCCCTGGCATGAATTATTCATTTGATAACTCCACTATCAGCCATTCTCACCAGGCGCTTGGTTACTTTGATGTAGGCATCCTTCAAAAATCCATCCATTCGTTTTGCCACACAGACTGCCAGCGTAGGACTCAATGGAACAAAAACAGCAAGCATGAGGAGGAGACAAGTCGTACGATTTTGCCATGGAGAGAGCTGGGCTAGGCATCTGCAGTATAGTGACACCCTCCCCTGGTGCATGGCTCACATGAACATGTCCAGCAAGTGTTCAGAGTGTCGTCCTCACAGCTGGTGACTAGCTTGCAGACATCTCATGCTGCGTCACAGAGATCTTTTATCACAGCGAGCCCCTCTCTGTGTTAAACCAGCCAACCATGAATCATCCCTTATTCTATCCTTCTCTATATCTTTTGTGATAATGCATGTCTGCGTGTGTGTTTTTGTGCGTCCTTCCAGGGCCTTACCAGGCATGATGCAGTGGATCCGATCACAGAGACCCGGGGAGAGCGGCATCAACATTATCACAGCTGACTTTGTGGAACTTGGAGAATTCATCAGTGCCGTCATCACCCTCAACTATCACCTGGACGACGACGAGGATGACGCCACCTGAGAGCCCGCAGGGGGCGTCAGGGAGCACAGTCGCCAGCAGTGGTTTGGTCTGTGCTCTCACTCTTTTCCCTTTGGCATTTATTTCAAGAGGGGAGCTGCACTGCCCCTTTCACTTTATTTAGGGCTATAGTGAATTGAGAGATCAAATGGCGAAAGAGGGTTGAGGGAAGAGAAGTTGTGATTGGGAGAAACAACTCTGGCGTTTGGCTGGATCACGAAGAGAATGAGGTTTTGTTTGTTTCCTATTCGGGGGAGCAAAATAGGTTGTTTTGTTTCAAGTGCAATGTTCATTTTCTTTACTTACTGTGCCGTAAAAAGAACTGCTTTTTCCACCTGATCAAATGCACCATTTTTAGGCGTACCACTTCGCCAATGGTAGATTCCTCAGAGCATATCACTTTCTGCTAAATGTATTGGTACATCATTCTTGGTATTCTAGTGACAGTGACAGTTTTTTTCAGAGGGTGTTCTGCGTAACTTAAAACACTCAAATTGTAGGCTGGTGTATGTAGCTAGCGGTTGTCTGTCTTGTTTGGAGACTCTGTCCAAGAGAAGAAGTTTCTTTTTAATCTTATTCTAAAAATATGCACCCCTGGTCAGATCCCTGCGGTTGTTTCTACAAATTGCCTCACGCAGATTGAAGCGGGTGTTTAAAAAAAAAAAAGACAAGAAATTAACATTTTTTTTCCTTCAGCAGTGATCTTTCCACAGTAATAGTCTCCAGTGAAGTCAGCTTGCAGCATAGACATTGATCAGACACCTGTGTACATTGGTAAACCATTGATTCACTCATTCAAAACCATAGCGAAATAGAGAGCGAGAGTGCAGCTTGGCTCGCCGAGAGAAATGTACCAATCCCGCCATGTGTACTTTATCATGGTGCATCTAAACGAAACAGTATTTTGTTGTTTGTCAGTGTGTTTAAAATGGCAAGACAAGCGGTCGCTGAAAGGTGTCTTATAAAACAATCATTCGTTTAGGACAGCTAGAAATGCAATCGATGATGCTAAAAAGTTTGAATAGTTAGGAATCCAACACGGCTAATTTATTAGATTTTGTAGTGGGTGCAGGCTCATGATAGCCAGGTATAAAAATACAGTCCATCTGGGTACAAGAGTGTATCCACCGTCTGTGTATCCTCTGCTGAATGCTTTCACCTTGTGTGTGCGTCTGCATTTACTGCTGTAGTGCAGTATACATGAGTCATCATGAGATGTATCACGGTGTTGTGTCTTTCATAATAGCAGGTGATAAAGTCAGAAAAGGGTGATCATCCTAACCGGGAGTCAGAAGGTCTTGATGTGACAGCAGTGCTTTGACACTTGGAATATAATACAATAAATGTTTAGTTAAGATCTAGCTGTAGCTCTTTGGTGACTACTTTATTAGGTGTTTCATGTTTCTGAATGTTTCTGAATCCCCGGGTTTCTGCTATATGAATACTGGTGCAATACATTTAGTACACTTTCAATTTTCATTTAATGCATTTCTTTCTGTACCCTGCAATGTTTCATTTAAGATTGAAAAGTACTTTTGATATGGCAACCAGAAAGATAATGGAAATCATTTTAATGCAAGGTTTTACGCATTATGCATGAAATAAATTGCATACTACAACATCCACACACCTTATGATCAGTGTGGCATTTTCTGCCGAGAATGTATTCTGTAAGGACATTGTTGTCTAGTTTGGTGATGTAAAACCAAAACAGGAAACTCTTTGGATTTGTGAATGTATGCGTCTTGTTAGTAAATGTGCCATTTCTAAAATCCTCATGTGATCGAGTGACTGAGCATCAGCCAGAAAGTCATTTTTGTATTGTATGCTTCGATGTGGAAATGAGTTCAAGTTTTAAAGTTTAAACCGTACTTCTTTCACTTCAGTGTGGTTTCATGTTAAAATGTTTTATATCGTGGAAAGTTTGTACATACTGTAATTGCAAATAGTATACTGCAGATGAATTGTAAATTATTTAAATTATTGCAGAGTCCATTGATAAGAGTTTCTTAACTTATACTTTAACTGAACTATCATACGGCGTCTTCTTTTTCATAATTTCAGTTTTGTGCATGAACCAAAAAGTTCCACATATATACCTTTTGTTGTGCACCATCAAGGTCCATTAGGTTCGTGCATCTCTTCGGTAATATTCTGCATATTGTTCTTAAGAGCATGGGCGCGTCTCAGCTGGAAATGTTTTTACCCTTTAAAACATATCTCCAAATTAATTTGTTTAAATGTTGCACTGCTACTTCCCCATACACATTAAGAGTGAGCCCACACAAAACGAGACTTTAAAAGGCTTGCAAATTGTGTTGTAAGGACATTTGTGTCTTCTCTGGTCCAAACTGTTGCCTTTATGTTCTGGTGTGAAAAGAGTCTTTTGCTGTTGTGAAACTCAAAAAACTTCTGTTCCAATTAAACTGACTCTGTTCTAAGTGGAAATTGGCCAATCAAATAAAGCTTCTATGCCTAATGAGTGACTAAGTGAAGTATCATTTCATGACCAGTTCCTGGCTTGTTTAGTGGTGATTGGATGATTTGGAATAAAAAAAAAACATTATTAAAGCCATTAACATTGTCACTGAATTCAGTCACCAAATGCTGGTACTCTAAATCCGAAAGTAGACTTGCAGCTTTTAAACTGACATACCAGTATTTTATTCCCTGTCTGTGCAGAGGAGCATCCTAAAATCATCCAGTTTCCAGGGTGATGAGGATGGAGGTGGGTGGGCAGCGGCACCCAGGGTGACTTTCTGTGTTTTTGTAATTCAGCATCTGCCATCCTGCAGCCAGGTGTTGCTCACGAAGAGGAAACGGAGATAACTGTGATGCTGAGTGGCTCACTGTGTGCGCTTTGGAGTGCATCTTACTGTAGGCCTTGTAAGAAAAGAAAAAATCTGTATTTGAGTTATTCTGACCTTCTGTCAAGTGACTCATGCAATGTAAACATATAGCTGTTAGGTAACAAATCACTGAATCGAATGGACCAGTTCTCATATTTATGCTGTTTTACACTTACTAACACAGGGTTGGTTGACTGGCTGTTATCGGCATGCACATATCCTTATCTGGAAGCTTCCCAGTACAACAGTAGTTATTAACCATAGGCTAGCTGACTGGATGGGTATTAAGTGCTTTGGCTGCTTTGATTGCACATTACAGTAACCGAAAAAAGGAAGACGCATAACTCATTCACTACCTCTTGGTAGATTATTTTGCAAATAAGATTCTTTAAATCTTCTTGTCCTGTGGGTTGGATTTGGTTTCTGCATCATATTAATGTGCTTTATTCCATTATCTAATGGACTGCAGACCATTAATGCTTTCTGGGGAAGTGAAATGCATTAATATAATATGTCCTTGGATTTTATTGAAATGTGTCATTTCCCGGAGAAATTAGAAAATCCAAATGCACAATGTTGCTGTGTGCTCCTGCGTGTGTTCGCATTTGTACATATCTGTCTTTCTCTGTCACACACACACACACACACACACGCAGGCAAACGCACAGATGAGGAGGAGGTAGAGGTGTGGGAGGTAGAAATGGATGATGGCATTCAGACAGTTTAAAGAGGGGCAGTAACGGGAAAAAAAAGTTTTGAGTGTGAGGAGGAGGAAGAAGAGTAATTTCACCAGCCACTCCTGTGTCTAGTTACGAGGGTGCATGACACAGTGTGGCAGTTTTTCAGCAATACAACAATCGTACAGTGAGGGGGACATGAAAAGCGACATAAAAGAAGGGGCATTGTTATCCCTCACATGAGGCTGGGATGCAATGTTTAATTATTTAAAGTCAACAAAGATGGAGTCATTATCGGTGACAGAGGGGAAACTGGGGGACTTATGATTCCTTTAGTCATTCAGACATGAAAACAATAAATGGCCAAAGGAAGGCAGGGAGGCACCGGGCGACACTCCCAGACGGAGAGAGTAGAGTTTATGTTGTAATTGTGTCGTTCTGTCTGAAAGGGCCATCGGTCACAAGAGACCACTGGTGGTTTACGACCTTGTTTATCGCAGATCATCACCACTTTGTGTTACCTCTAAACTCATAGAGTGATCTATGACCTTGGCATTATTTTTCCTTTCTCTGTATTAAAATGGACGTATATGTTAATGAAATGCCAAAATGCATCACAGCAATTTGCTAAAGAGTCATTCATTTTGCCCTGGATGTCAGTGAGATTTCCCACCCTTTTGCCTTGTGACCCTTTTTGTGAAGCATCTTGTGACAAGGGGTCACATGGTAGCTTCATATGGTTGGTGTCTGTTGAAAACCATGAATCTCTAAAATTATTTTTGTTTTTAGATAATTCGTTGGTGGTTTAGAGTGTCGTATTTGCCTAAGAGATACAGTACAAGATTCTTTTCATCATGCAAAGGAACATTTAATCCTTCAGCTTCAATCCTAAAATCACCAAATATGGAGTTACATTGTTTTCACTGAGCAGCTGGAAAAGAGTGAAGTGACTGAAATAGTTTAATTTGAATTGTTTTTAGATGCCTGAAGAGATAAAGTTATCCTGTATTCCATAATAAAACACAAAGATTTGAGAAACATCAGAAACAAATTAAACACAAATACCATTGGCTTACAACTATCCTAAACAGACAAAGATGTTTGTTGTGTTGTAGACTTTACAGTTTTGGCAGTTGGCTGTTCATAAACTCTGAAATTTTTTAAATATCACCTTTTTATATATAATTCCTCACCTTGACTCACAGGATGATATGCAGCAAACGTCCCCAGACGAATCAAACCAGGCATGTTGCAGTTTCATACAGTATACGTTTTAACCACTATCATGACACACATTTCACTTTAATGACATAACACTGTTGAAATATGGTATACTGTTTGTTCTGGAGGAGAGTAACCACATATGCGCCATATTCATTGACTAAGTCTCTATCTCTGTCTGAGCCTTTGCCATTGTCGTTCTCTTGGCAGACCAAACGTCCAAGGCAGATGGCGGTCAAAGATGCCCTCTGAACATCATGAGACCCACAGAAGCGGCACTAATGGAGGGCACAGTCTGGTGGCCTATTGAGCCAACTGTTATTCTAGCCTGAGGTGCTGGGACTTGGCTTGTCACTGTACAGTAGCTGAGTCATTTAGCATTGGGTGGTCATTTTAGAAATACGGGAAATCACATTTCATTCTCAGTCTATTATGCACGAAATATGCATGACTTGTGTTTTGATTGTCTAGAATTTGTATTATGACCTGAGGTGACTCTGAGCTCAAATATCATTAGCTCCTAGAATAATATAGTTATTTAGACCCTATATTTTGTATATGACAGATATTGCACAAATAAAATACATGCACATTGCATTAATAAAGTATACTGCTGTCAGATAGAAAGCTCACTTTTCCACTTGCTCATCATAGATGACAGTCAAGAAGAAAATGCCATGCAATTTCTGCATCACTCTAAAATTGCTGTACCTGGAAAAATAATTTGGAATAAAATGCTTGCCTTGAGGGAGCTTCATTTTTCAGTGAATGAAGGGCTGAGATTGTGGGCACAAAGTGTTTGTTTGAGCTTGCGTTTCCCAATTTTCAACATTTTATGCATGAGCTGCCAGTAGTATGTGATGGATATGCACAGTATGGCCTCCGGTCTGGCTGTCACAGCAGATATATGTTCATAATTAGACAGAGATGTGAATTCCACATACAAATATGGGAACACTTCCTCATTAAAAAGCAGAGAATCTCGGGTTTAGCTGCAAGATATACAGCTGATTGTCATGGACCTCATCATCCAGCCTCTCTTTCTCTTTGTCTCTCTCAACATTTGGAGAAACCATTCAGAGCAAACATTTTAATTGATCCAAACAAAACAAAACAAAGTCTCAACCTTTGGTAACTGTGCTATAAACTAGTAAGTTTTGTCTCCATTTTTTTCTCAAAGGCGTTTGATAATCTCCTCTGCTTGCTTACTATATATGAATTTCTTCAGCCTTGAATCCCATTTCAGCCATAAGAGGAAACGGTTCTCAAATCTCTATTGCCCTCCAGTGTTTGCTATACTGTATTACATGTCAATAATCATAGTTGCCTGCATGTCTGTTTTCATTTTGTGTTACCTGCAGCAAACCTCTCTCTGCGAGAGAGTTCAAAATGACAATAGGCACGTAGACAAGACAAATAGTAGCTACTATGTGTCACTGAAGAAGATAAATTGGATTTCTAATTTTACAGAACTAAAATGTTGCACAACAATAGTTTCTGGCAAGATACTGTCCCAGCTCATGTTATTGTTTTGACATGTAATGCGAGTTTAGGGAGAAAAATTATAAAATGTTTGACCGTTTCTTCTTGACCTTTGAAACAGCCTCAAACGTTAAGCCAGCATGGACTACAATTAGTGGAGTTGAATTCATCAATTATTAATTTGATTATTTACACCTTTGCCTTCCCTACTGTGACATGTCTTGACAAATGTCTTCCATGGAAAAAGGCCTATTACTGCAGATGTGCCACGGGGACCTGGATGGCAGCTTCCCTAATTTGTTTCACACCTAAAGGGAATACTGCACTAATTAGTGTTATTAGTTTCATCTATGCTTTTCCTGCTATGACAGTGGAAAGCGTCTGCTGTGAGAATGTTCTATTAGCTCCATAATACATGTGACAGTCAGGAATAGGCTACAGCAGATGGAGATTTTCACAGAGGAATATCTGCTTTCGCTTTCAGAATGATCCTCTGGGGGGCCACTGGGGAGAACTTTATGGTAGGAGTTGGCAAAAAACTATTTTACTCAGGAAGTTCCGTGGAATGTCCTCCCAACAGTTTCTTTCCCTAAGAAGAACAAAACTCGCAACAACAATATAAATGATCAGCGTCAAAGCCAAGTCGAGGCTCTTTGCTGCTCACTGCTCACCATGAAGGCAAGTAGATTTTACACTCAATAATGGGGAAATTGCAAACACATTCTTTCAGATTTCTGCAAAACATTTGATATAGATTACAGTATAACTGAGATCTGATTTCAGTGCAGTATTTTTACAATTACTTTGTGTCCTCGGTTTATTTGTCTTCTCTTCTCTTCTCTTCTCTTCTCTTCTCTAGTTTTTTCTCCCCTTTCCTTCTTTTCCCGTCTCCCCTATGTCTCTCTTTTCTTCTCTTCTCCTTTCCTCCTCTCTACTTCACTTCTTCAGAATATTACAAAACTCTTTTTAGCAGTCTTGCCATGGCTGCTATTCCTGCTCACTCCCAAGGGGTAAATCTGTTTTTGCTTTTACTGTTTCAACATTATAAGCATAACATTATAAACATGACACAAAAATTATTTAATTTATGTGGTTTTTTTCATATGTTGAATTATTTGATTTAAATTTCATTTTCAAGGTTTTGTCACCAGAGAGTTCATTGCCAGTGGGGGCCTTATGGTGATTGGTCAGAGTGTGATGGCTGCACCAAATTACAGGTTAGGAGGATTAATTGATCAATAAACATATTGGCTAACTCGTTTCTCACCCATATAATCTTGTTAGACATTAAATCAATTCAAGTATTGACTAGTGAACTCATGACTTAGTAGTCAGTCAACTCAAGTTTGAAGTGTTTATTATTGCAGTAGAACACAGTTAGAGTTCGGCGTCTAGGCTCCGACCTCATCACTCTCTGCTGATATGTTTACATGAGATATTGGAGAGTGATGAGCAAATACCTTAAACCCCTCGTCGGAGCCTGCATGTGGATGCTGGGAACAAGTGGCAATACTGATGCAGGGCAGCAGTGGCGTTGACAGGCAGGGGGAGAGAAATGGGAAATTTTGCAGTTTAAATAGATCGCCAAATTGGGAGGGTGTTTTCGGTAGATGACTGCCTGAACTAGCTTGCAGGCGTCGCTCCATTCAATTAAATTCAATTCAATTCAGTTTTATTATACAATTTGTTATATTTATCATAACAACTTTATCTCAAGGCACTTTTCATATGGAGCAGGTCTAGACCGTACTCTTTATACAAGTAGGAATATGAACACTTTATAAATAATGCCACCGAAACTGCTTAAGATTCTGTTTATTCTTTAAAACTGATGAAGATACTTTTATTGCTTTATAGTATATTTTTTCAAATTTTTCTTGCTAATATTGTGATATGTAACAGACAAGAAGCCGGGCCATGGCTGTCTACTCACAGTTTGGAGGGAACCCCTGCGATGGAAGGCGGTCTGAGACCAGGCCCTGTGAAACCACACAAGGCTGCCCTCTAGAGGATGGATGTGGAGACAGGTTTCGCTGTCGATCGGGTTAGAAATAAAACTGTTCACTCCCATAATTATACTGAAGAAGAACAATCACTGAGCGGCCTGTCTGTCTCTTGACCCTCAGGGAAGTGTGTTAGCCAAACTCTGACGTGTAACGGAGATCAGGACTGTGAGGAAGATGGAGAAGATGAACGTGTCTGTGACATTAAAAAATACATTATATGTACAGTGTCAGATTTGCCACCTAACATTAATATCCTAGGACTTGGGTAAGTGACAAATCTTAACATATTCTAGACCTACTGCCATTCGTGCACCCATACAAGCACACACGCGCAGGTACCATATGCTTACCAGTGGGATACTTTTATTGCTTCTGTAGGTTTGACGTGGTGTCAGAGAAGTGGAGGGCCAGTGTCATCAACACAAAGAGCTTTGGGGGCCAGTGTCGCTTAACTCACAGTGGTGTCCACAGCGCTCTCTACAGACTGCCTCTTAGTACTACCCAGTACAGCTTTATGGTTGGTCATTCAGCCCATGCTACTTAGACAGGATAATAATTACTCTGCTTGTGGTTGTGCTTTGACCAATGCTGTTGATTGGTGAGGACAGTCTTGTGGTGTGTCTGTAGGTCCTTTTGTGAATGCTGGAAAGCTAGTTGTCAAGTCATTACTCTACAGCACCACTAGTGGTCAAAAACTTTGTTGTTGTTGATTTAAAGCTTCTTTGCTCAGTCAGAATAGGCATCCTATGTTTCTTAATTATGTGATATACCAGACATTGTTAAACCTGTGCTGTTCTCAGGTTAAAGCTCAGAATGACTTCAGTGACGAGATGTACACCAGCAATTGGCACTATGCAAAGGATATTGTCAACAGACAGACGGTGTCTGGGACCACGACAGGATATCGAAACTATGACTTTCATCAGACAGTTGACAGGACGCAGGTGTGTAGGAAGCTGAAATGTTGTCACTGTATCTTTAACAGCAAATCCCATTGACAATCTATCTAACTTTCAAAAGGAAAATCAAACTATCAAATGAAACTCAGTGATTTTTGAACTTCTTCCAGATCCAGAAACTTTTGGTTTTAAAGAATGATATAGAGGTAGGTCAGTTCCAGAGCAGCTCTCCTCAGTACCTCCCAATATCTGAGGAGTTTTGGAAGGCACTGGCAAAACTGCCATCGGTCTATGACTACGCTGCCTACAGGACGGTTTTGGAGAGGTTTGGAACTCACTACCTGTCTGAAGGAACCCTTGGAGGCTCCTTAAAGATCATCACCAAGGTTGATCAAGAAACTGAAAGACGTATGGGTGAGGATTCATGAATCATCAGCAACTTCATGGCAGGCCTAAATCATGGAATAATGAATCAACAGATTCAGCTTGTCACGCTTTTGAGAAACCTTAATTTTCGTGATGAAACATGAAGGTATCAAAGTACCTTTTACCTCACGTTCATGGTGATTCACATTAATGTTTCTTCTCATGGTGGCTTGTTGTGTCTGTCATTTTGAGAGGTATTATGTATGAACTTGACAGTACACAAGTAAAACCAGCCCTTGTTGCTAACCATTGATACAACACAACTACGTTACGCAAAGACTAGTCGCAACATGCATTTTCCAGGAATTTCCCGAATGCATTCTCCATCTATCCATTTACCTCCGCTTATCCGGGGCATCCTGAAAACCATTTCATAAAAGTAAATAACCTATTCTATAATTAAATTACAGGTGCTCTTTTAAAAAATGTAAACTTAATTTATTTGTAAAATGTGTGTTTCTTGATGCAATTTGAAATGAAAAGTGCATCAGACTTTAGCAAATCTATGTAATTGGTTTTGATGCCAACCTGAACATCAGGTTGATCTAATTGGCATTCATTTGTTTTTTGTCTTTGACTTTCTGTTGTTTTCAAGAGAGCCAAAGCAGTGCGTACAGTGAATGTTCAAGGACTAAGCGCTGGATTTTTATATTCCCCATCACCCACGAGGTCTGCAAGTGGGATCAACATAGGAAAACAACAAACAGTGGTACAATATTGATGTTAATTCTACAATCATACTAGTCTGTAAGAGCACTTGAAATTCTGAATTTTTCTGTCATCCATCATCTCTGCGAACCTTTTTAAAATAGGTTATACCAGGGACAATTCCAAATTGTTCGTGGATGTGCAGGGAGGAGGCATAGAACATATCGCAGCACTGGAGAGCATGCAGATCTCTGAACCGGACAAGAACTGGGAAGTGTATTCAAACTGGGCTGACTCTATTCGATCATTTCCAAAGGTCATAAAACAAAAGGTGAGGGAATTTAAAATAAGCCCTTTGAACTTTAAAAGCATGAATGTTCAATCTGTATTCAGGTTGACTCTCTTACCCTAACTCCTGTTTCGGCAGCTGAGGCCACTGTCGGAGCTGGTGAAGGAGGTTCAGTGTTCCGGGGTGAAGAAGCTCTACCTTCGTAGGGCCATAGAGCAGTACCTAACTGAGAGTGACCCCTGCCACTGCCGGCCCTGCAGCAACAACGGCATGGTTGTCATGGATGGAGACGAATGCAAATGCATCTGTAAGCCTGGGACATCAGGACTGGCCTGTGAGCAGGGAACTGAAGCCGAGGGTCAGCAGGGTGGGTGTTACATTTCTGACAGGTTTTCTACTACTGCTGTAAGTTTGGTCTTGGTGAAGCAGGTTTGATATGTTTAAATGAATCATTTGACATTTTGGGAAATATACTTATTTGCTTTTGTGCTGAGACTTAGATGAAAACATTGATACCACTCTCATAGAGTAGCCTAAATGTAAAGCTACTGCCTGCAGCCAGTTAGCATATAGATTGGAAACAGAGTGAAACGGCTAGCCTGGCTCTATTCAAATATATCAAAATCTGCTTAACAGCGCCTCTAAAGCTCACATATAAACATGTTATATCTTGTTTAATACATGCAAAACCTAAGTGTAGTAATTGCATGTTCCTAAAGTCACAGTGAGGTTGCAAGGCATCCAAGAAGAAGTCTGACACATAACTTCTCACAAAACCACAGTTTTACACTTCAGGTTCTTTTTTTCTTTACAGATTAAACAAAAAAGACTTTACATTTAATTAGTGAGCTTAGGGTGCTCATAGGTGGATTTTGTTACCTTTAGACGGGGCCAGGCATTACTGCAATATATTCCTCACTTTCTCCCTCTCGCTTCCATTCTGTCTCTGCTCATTAAGGAGTGATCCACGGCAGTTGGGCCTGCTGGTCTGCCTGGTCATCGTGCTCTAGGGGTCGAAGGTCAAGAAGTCGTTCCTGTTCAAATCCCACTCCTCAAAACGGGGGACAACAGTGTGTCGGAGAACCCACTGAGAAGTCTGACTGTGAAGACCAAGACTTGCAATACTTAAAGTCAGAGCGAGTTGAAGTTTTATTTTGCAGTATGAGTTTTTGCAACGTTTCTGTGACAGGCACCACCAATCATTGCTTAGAATCTTCAACAAGAGTTAATGTCACACTGATTTTGATCAATGCACAGTTATATGACATCCTATTTTTTAACTCTTTTTCTACAGAACCATGGAGCCTCAGTGCTTTGACCAAACTCTCCCAGCACGTCAGAAATGTGGAACCCCGCCTGCTCTAGTCAATGGCTACGTCCTGGTAAACACTTGGATTTACCGTATATTGTGGAACCAATTATTGCAAACATTTAATATTTTTTATAATTACACTAATTGCAACTTTTTCCAGTATTGGGTCAGTATTACCCAGAAGGCCACAGTACAGTGTTACTCCTCATATAATTTACTTTGCCTCTACATCAGTCAGCCTAATTTACCAAAGAATACACACCCAGATTTTAATATGGCGTAATTAGGCCTCTATAATGCATCCTCTAAAGCACATTTGAGACCCAACATGGAAAAGCAGGCACCGATGTGGGAGATGTTTTTGTGCATGTGTTCCATAGAAGAGCGATATTTACATTCATTCATTTCTGTTCCTTTTTAAGAGGTTTTTATACAAAGGTCAGAACTGAAAAATTGCACTTAATCACCCTTTTGTCACAACATGCTCCACAGGACCCTAAGGACATTTACCTTGTGGGTAGTTGGGTTGAGTACAGCTGCACTGAAGGTTTCTATCTTACTGGTCCCAGCAAGCTAGAATGCACTGCTGGCCAAACCTGGTCTGGCCACCCTGGACTGTGCACAGGTGAGTACCTATAACCAAAGTTTAACATTTAAGCTAACAATGAAGTACAGCATGACTTTTATAAAGTCCCACTTGTCTCCCAGTCTCAAGGTGCCAGATTCAGTCCCTTGCTGATGATGTCATAGCCTCTCCTATAAAAGAGGCCTATGGCATAGGGGAGACAATCACCTTGTCCTGTCCAGCTGGTAGAGAGCTACTCGGAGAAGCAACGAGTATGTGTGACCCTAGTTTGCATTTTTCACCAAACCCAGCGGACATCAAATGCAGCCCAGGTGAACGTCAAGGTTCATACAGTCTAATGGACGGCATGGAACTGCTGTGTTTTTTCATTTATTCTTTTTCTTTACTGATCCATATGCTGTGTCTTTTGCATGCATGAATATTAATTAGTTAGCAATGTGGAGGAATGATTGTGATGTGTCCCACAGGCCATACACAACAGCCCATCACTCCCTCTGTGCAATGTAAACCATGGGAGAAGCCTTACAAGGGAAAATGTGTTTGCAAAATGCCTATTGAGTGCAGGTATGTTTACTTTACTAATCATCATTTTTTTAATGTGATTTTTTGTGATCTTCTTGTTCTTCTGGTTACTGTGTCTGATGGTGATTTTTATTCTTTGTCACCAGTTCGTCTTTAGAGATTTGTGCCACCATTCCTCCAAATAGAAAATCAGTCGTTCTGAATGTGTGCAAAATGCATGCACTGCAGTGCATGGGGAAGGGCCATGTGATAGCAGAAGACAGCGCCTGCAAGTGGCCAGAGCGCAACACAACAGGCTGCACCAACTGTCACATGTGGGAGACCTGTGATGGTAAGGACATCGAAGGTTATAAACCAATCCATAATAACGTACAGTATTTTGCTATTTGTAGTCGTCTTATTTGTCTTCGCACCATTCTTTCAGATCAAACCAACAATTGTCGCTGTAAGGACTCTGCAGATTGCGTGACCCCAGGGTCAAATGTGTGTGTCCGTATTGGGGAGAATGCGACTGCGACGACTCAGACCATGAGCGAGTGTGAAGCAGGACTACAGCTATGTAAAGGACAGCAGTTGTCAGTGGTCAGCATCCTGCCTTGTGCTTCCTAAGGATACAGGGGGAGGGTTTGACCTTATGACCTTCTATCGCCATCCTTCCTTTACACATGAATTCTCTATAACACCTTCCTCATATTATTCCAGTGAATTAGTATATTATCAAGTGTCACTGCTTCAGCACATTGTAAAAATACAATGTTATGCACGTATGAAACAAAAATATTAAACTGTATTAAGACAAGAAATAAATAGCATGTGTTGCCTTTCCATCTAGTGTGTTTTTTGATTTCTCAATACAGACTTGTTGAGTTGCGCACACAATATGCTGCATAGCAGGTCTGGGTTTTGAAGAAAATAGTTTCCTAAATATCCCTCGTGATAATGTTTGAAAATCTGTGTTTTGGACTGATATGGTCTATTTCAAAAGATGTCCTGTGCTTTCTAAGCCAGACAGCGCTCAGCCTGCCAAGCAAACCCCTGCTGACAGCCTATTCCTGCCTCTGGCTCCCTGCCTTCTAACGGCGTGAGTGCATGTGTGTCTGAACCTGCCAGCGAAACTGTGTGAAGACACCAGCCACTTACCGTCTCCTCATCCCACCAAAATGCTTATTGTCGGCAGATGCACATCCCATCGGTTACACTACATTGTTCACTAAGGCAGGTGTGTGTGAGAGGAAGGTGCTAGAAATGCATGAGAGCTATAACACACATTCTCGCACTCACAAACTGACACAAGTCTTTTTGGGTGAGAGAAAGAATATTGAGGTATGTAAAGGCAAGCTATAACACTCATGAGCGGTAAACCTGGACCACCAAAAGCTGCCAGAAATGCTTCAATGCACCTTAGGGTATACTATTTAAGTCTCTGGAACTCTACTGGAGGGTTGAACACCATCCTCTCAAAAGATATTCCCTCATTTGGTATTTTTGTGATGGTGGTGAAGAGCTGGTCAATAGACTTGAGATCTGACGACAACAAAGGCCAGAACATGTAACTTACATAATTTTAATTAACTGGTAAGCCATCAATAGTCCTGCAAAAGCTTTTCTGTCAGGCTGAATCTAAAGAGGCTAACTTCACCTAACCTTCATGTCTAAGTTACAGTAAATACATGAACAATTTTTGGGTTGATGGGGATTTATGAAAGAAACCATGTCAGCCACTGATCACTGCACACTGAGGAAACCTAAAAATGAACTTCATTAAAGCAACAAAAGTAGGTGACCAGCTGGATCCTGTCTGGCAGTATAATCTTTCTCTTTTTCACTCTGTTTCTCCAACGCTCAGTAAATATAAACAAAGGCTGCTTTTTATCATCTTAATGAAAGATTATCTGGCTTTTCCCTCCATCTATCCTTGTCCCACCTCTAACCCTCCCAGATAGAAGTGTTTACTCTGCAAACAGGCAGACCAGAAAAATTCCCAAACAGCATACGGTAAATGTTTGGCTGCTTCTTCCCAAAATAGGAATTATTACACAATAGCCTTTGACAATCACCTAAAGTGCAATCAATAGATTAAATTAATTAATTTTGACTCACAGATAGAGTTTTACCAGCTCACTACACAAACAATCCTGTCACACAAATCTGGCTTTTTGATAATTTGTCTCCACCCTGTGGACATTTCAGTGGATTACATGCAAGAAAATTACAGAGACTTGATTCGTTTCAATAACAAAAGTTTTATTAACAATGTAAAATGACCTATGCCAGCTTTGACTACTGTACCTTCACCGTGCCCTAAACATTGACCACTATCAACAATAAGCAAGACCCATGCTGCCTGCCCTCCTTCTGCACTGACATCCTTAGACAGAGGGAGACCCTTCCTGCATATACAACCAACAGATTCCAACTTTGAAAATAATTCAGAGAGCATTGCGTAAAGAGTATGTGTATATACAAGTCTAATGTCTCAATTTATAGATAGATATTGTGTGCAAAGAAGATTTCTTTTTCAGTATTGTATCATATATTCCATTTTGAAGCTGGAAAGTTAAAGTTGGGTACAGGTTCTTGGTTTATGGAAGACTAAATTAAGCACATTAAGAGGAGAAAAAACAGCAAAAAACCGAAAACAGAGACTGTAATACACAACAAACTTACTCTGCACAAACCTGTCATCTCAGCTTAGACAGACAAATGTATAACTTTGCCTTTGCAAGGTCCATCCTTGAAGATTCGGATGGCGTCAGTTAACAAGTTATCACATTATTTCTGACAAAAACAGACAAATATATTCCCTTTTTTAACACAAATCCTCATTTCATTCTCTTTTACATTGGACAAGCAGATATCTGACTTAATTTACCAAAAAAAGGGAAAAATATGTTGCAAAATATCTTAAAATATATGTTCATGACTTTTGTTTTCATTACATGGCACTTACAATTATTATTTGTATTACAAAATAAAATTATAAAATGGGCAGCCTTTAAAAAAAAAGACAAAGAGACATTTTATTTGAAAATGGCAGTAATAGATTGGTGGGAGACACAAGTGGTGACGGACGGTGGGTAATGGTGTCTTTGTTGCCGCCTCCTACCCATGAAGGTGGGGCCCTTAGCTGGTTACCAGGCAACAGAGCCCAAAGAACCGCCTCTTCCTCTGTCGGACCAGTGGGTAGGGAGTCAGGTTCAGCAAACTGCTGTCATCTGGGCACAAGAACACACACAGACCTCTGCCAAGTCAGACATGTTTGCTAGTTTTAGCTACGACACGGTGTTGTTGTCAAGCCACATTCACTCTTTATCCCACTGAATCTTCTATACTTTTTGACTATAAAAGAGTTTGAAAACGCCGCTGCTCCATGGTGTTGAGATGTGTGTGTATAAGGGTGAAGCTAAAGAAAGTGTTCCATTTCTATCTTACCTTGGTTCTTCAATGGTAAAGGCATTGTCTCCCTGAGTTTACTGAGAAGGTTCTTCATCTCCCTCATATCCCTGCAATACACCAGCAAGGGCTTTTATGTAGCATACCTGTAGCATCTATCATGTAGTATATTTTCACACACATACATTCAGGCACACAACTTTGACAACTACTCCCTTGCCTCATTTCTGCAGTCTCATCTAAAAATATATCTTTAAATAGTAAAATGCATAGTAAAATGTATTACATTCAGATTTCAACATTCACAAAGTTTTTGTCTGCTCTGCCAAGTACAGTAATTGCATATATTATAGACTGCCAATAGTGTAAGTTGGCATAGCTCTTTGTAACACAAATATCTGGTCATTTTCAGAGGCATTTAATTTAGTTTTTTATAGGATGTCCTACAAGAAAAAAAATGAATTTTCCTCAATGCTCATACTGTTATGCAATTATATCTTCATAAAAACAACTATTACATTATTCGTGAGGTTGAAAGAGAAGAATGAATGTTCTAATGCAAAATGTTGACGCATCTGTAATCTTCCTGTAAAGTGTCATCGTAATGTGACAAAAACTGAGAAGAAGGCTCGCTTGCATTCTTTGCATTATGTGTCCACACATGCGCCTTGAACACACACATATGCAAACACACAACGCTTACTCACACACGGGAGGACATGACACACGCCACAACACATTTTTTTTTGTCTACCTACTTTTCTATGTTTTCTATGTCGTTGGCCACCAGCCAGCAGAGCTGAGGGCAGTCAGTGGGGGAGGAAGAGGTGTCCTCCAGGATGGGGATGTCTGAGCTCTCCTCGATCTTACTGTCGACCCCGGCGGGGCCACAGTAATCTTTACCTAAAGCACACACAGAGAGCAGCTGAAACATATGCCACATGGATTAAAACAAAAAACAACACAAGAGTTTACCCGTCAGATCACATGATCATTGTAAACCTAATTTAACAGGCACCAAAGTACTGCTTTACAGTTGTTCACATATATTCAGATGCTATTATAGGAATGCATATATTTTGAAATCGTGATGTCTTCCGGCAGGTTTTCTTATTTGTTGCTTTTAAATTGATGAAAATTTTAAAAAGGAAAAATACAGCATGCTATTTACAGACTAGCACACGTGCCTTTACTACCACCTACACACGTAACACACACAAAATCTATAATGCAGTTAGTCAAAAGCTATGCTCTGAGTCTTATTCGTGTATTAACCTTTCCTGTGGAGCTGCAGGGAGCCCAGCAAGCAGACAGATTTGAGCATCTCAGTGATGTACATCTCCAGACAGCACTGCAGCTGGATGAACAGCCTACAGATCTCCGGGTGGATCTCCCCGTCCTCTGGCCTGAAATGGCACATAGTTGGAAAACAGCGAGGTTTCCGGCTAGCTGGACCAGCTTTATGGATACAAATCAAAAATATAGTTGTTTTGGAGAAAGGTTTAGCTTTGTTGTTACCTAGAAAGGAGAAAATTCATAGATAGCTGACTGATGAGTTTAGCCTCGTTACGCTCAGAATCTTTACGTGCATGTGCTAACCCTGTCCCTAAGATTGGTAGCAGCTCCACTCAAAAGACTGAGATCAATGTTCAGAATCACTTCCACACTACATGCAGGTAAATAGGAAAAAAGGAAAATTGAAAAGGAAAAAAAACGTTAGTCACCTACCTTAATTATTCCTTAAATATTATACTGAACCTATATATGTTAAATACTTGATTAATTGATGAAAAGTTATTATTAAAAGTTATTGTTGTTTGAGTTGCCAAAGTGTGAGTGCAGTGGGTGTTGGAGGAATATGATTACATGTGCAGATAAGATGGCTAAAACAATACATGGCATCCAACTTTTGTAGAATATTTTCAACTTTCAGCATGCACATCTTCTGTCACATCATAAACAGCCAACCACGCAAAGGTCAAATGTCACTAACAATCATTTACTTTGAAATATCTTACCTGGAAATGCCCTGGTAGTACTGAGTTTTGCCTGCTTGAGATGACATCAATGACCTGAACAAAAGCTAAATAAACTCAACTAAATATAAGACGTTTACCAAACATTTCCAAATTAAAATCAGAAGAGAAAAATTCAGTGGAGTTTGCATTAAAGATGAATAAATAGGAGCAATCTGCTTCTTTAGACTTGTTTCTGTTGCTTTATGTTAACAGCAGACAAGGTCAAAACTGCTAATGACTGGATTTAGCTTGATTATGTTATTGTACTAGCAGCATGCCCATATTTCCAGCATGTTTAACCGGCTAGAATATATAAATAAAATGCAGTGAATAAGTTCAAACATAAAAACCCAATCTGGTTTTCTATATTACTCAGACATGGCGGTAGCTTCACAACCATATAAATCTCGTGTTCAAGGGGAAACTACAGCAGGTAATATTCAGTGGGTGTGATATCACATGGGAAAGTGACAGCGATGAAACTTGCACCTGGTACAAATATTTCTCGCACAAATCATGCTGTTGCATTCCCCTCATCCAACGGCAAGCTTCTCCTTCCCATCCTTGTTTTGTCACAGTGCTGCCTTCCACAGTACTGCTGCTAAAGCACAGCTGTCATCAACGCTATCCTACTTATCAGCTTTCGTCTAGCACATTGGAGAGGCCCCGCATCGCTCAAATCATTCAGACACACTGGCTTTATTTTATTAAAGGGGAATGACCTGTGCTGTCTAATTCAAGCGTGTCTCTAGTAGTGGAGACCCACATTTATATGGCCTGTAGAGCTTTTAGTGAAGAAGTTTAGAGTATGTGCTGGTGATGATTATAACAACAGTGTTGATACTGTTATTAGTGGGAACTTGGAGTCCTCTCTAACACTGCTGCACCATCTCCATGTCTAAAACAGCAGCAGCAGCAGCAGCAGGAAATTCAAGCACGGGACTGTAATGAATAGTATTTGTTGTCTGGGAGAGAAAAGTACAACTATCAAGCCATATATTGGTTCTGCACGGGTTCTCCAAAGATTTAAATAAGGTGTTATTAAAGCCTTGTAATAAAGAGGTGCCTGTGTTTAAGGGCTCATGCATATAACAGACAGAGACGGATATAACTCTTAAACTGCTGCAAGATATAGCAAGTGGATGAATTATTGACCCAGGAAATACAGTACATTACAGAGCATAGGAGCGTGCAGCCTAACACATTTTAAACATTAAGTGATATCACGGGCCTCCAACAAATGTGTACGCCAGTTCTAAGGAGGAATACGCGCTATAGCTAGAGTACACCTGATGCTGTTATTGTTCCAACAGCACCCGGGCTTTGGCAAGCAGCTAGCACTGCAGACACCCTCCAAATGTCTTTCACCACTGGCTTCAGTGTGTCTGATTGTTATTTAAGTAAGTTTGAGGCTGCCAAGTCAGCTGGAATCTTAGCCTCGCTGAGGACCTTCAAATCCCAAGCCCCAGTTTGCCCTTCTTCCACTGGCACCAGTGTGGAGTAGATGTGCTCAATGGAGGGTGCAGTCCAAGTCAACACATAGGCTTCTGTCATGGCTGTTTCCCCCAAAACATCTACCATAAATCACATTGCATCAGCTGTGTCATTGTGGTATTTGTTTCTAGACAAAACCAAGGATTCAGATTCTTACAAACACTCTGCACACTAGAAAACAACCACATCCACTGTTGATAAGCATGCTGCTATCGAAATGCTCAAATGACCATAACAGACACACAGGCCAGAAACCACACACACACACACACACAGGGCCACTCTCACAGTACATTAAAGGCAGTGATGCAAAAGTCATCAGCTCCACATTATCAATACTATTATCTCAGATATTCGTCCTGGGAAGCATCCCACTCCGTGCATTAATGTTTTCGGTCCATCTAATGGGAAGTGGTCATTTACAGTACGCTGTTGCAATTGCTTCCTGGTAAAGCTGTTAAGCTAGCAATTAACAGACATCATGGTTTTTAGAAGCTGATCTCATGCTCTGTTTTCCCAAAACTCCATCCCCCCACTTCAAGCTCACTACTTTCACTAATGGAGCAGACACTCTGGGTGGTTTCTTTCAAGTGCAGGGGAGCAGACTTTAAGTGCGCATGTGCCCCAAAAACAGGGGGGGATGCTTATGCAAACTAGAGATGTACGCTGGCGACATGAGCTACTTTACAACTTTAGGCGCAGCAGCGTTTGCAGGGCGCCCCCATTCGGTGCGGCTTTGCACTTTGAGGGCCACGGGGGGCTCTTTGCGGGGCACTCGTTTTCAGCACCGCGGACAGCGTCTGTGCCAACTCACCCCGATATCAAGGAGAGGCTGTGGTGCGCCGCCCTCGCCATTTCGCAGCCTTTAGTTCGCGTCTTCAGCATTTCGGCCCGCAAAGACGGACAGTCGACCGTGATTTCGCCAATGGAGATGACCAGTTCACGGTACAGAGCCACAAGTGTGTTGAACTCCTGGACGATCTGTGTCACAATGAGACGATGAAGAAACCACACAAAACACAAGTTACTTCCGGAATGACCTTGTCAAGTGAGCGGCACGCGCGCAGCGGGCGCAGCTTCCTGCTCCGCTCGGTGCAGGGGACTTGTCTTAATCCTGCTCCGAATGTTGAGCAGCAATACATCCAGCTATTTCTTTTTATTTTATCCCCCCCACACACACACTGGGGACAGATAATCCGCCAGTGCAGGTGCACGGGCGGTGTGCTTCAATAGAAATAGTATTTCACAAATTACAACCTTGCACATGTGCGGTGACAGAAGCCCAGCATTCATCTCCGAGAGAAACACGCGCAAAGTGAAGCGATGCCATTAAAATAGTGCGGAGAGTCGGACTGCGTGATGAATGAATGAATTGGTTTATTAATTTTTTTATAGGGGGGGGGTCCCATTATGCTAAGTTTGGCTGTTTGCACAACCTCACGAGCTTGAGATCGGGGCACAGACATTGTGCAGCTCCTGCATAGCGTCCTGCTGCCGCACTGCATGCGAACATCGAGGCTGCATGACGTTCACCGATGCATGAAAGGGTGAAGCAGGTCTACGCGCGTGACCAGCCCCTGCCAGCGTCTGTCAGAACACAGGACCTATGTGCCACCTTCACGAGCACAACCCCCCCCCCCCGTTGGACGGTCATGTAATTCGGGTCATTTCGAAATCAGCCCAAATCGCCGGCAGCTTTCCACACTCCGAATGCAAATCGCACGCACAGTCAGTCTGCTGCACGCCGAGGTGATCTGTTAGTCTTCACCGCCGACAAAGCAATGCAAACGCATATAGCTATTTTTAGGCTCCCAGACCGTTTTTTTTTTTTTTGTTGCAGCTATTAACAGCTGTCGCCTTGTGCATCCTGCATGCACGGGATGGTCGATCGTCCTAGAACAAAGAAAGGTTGGGATGATAACATAGCACTCTGTATGAGACGCACCATGCAGGCACTGACGTGTCGCAAACCTACCATTCTGCAGTCGGCCACGGCGCGCTGGGCTTTGCGGGTACTTTCGGTGCTCTCCCTCCTCTGTGGGTCTCGGTGAGGAGGCTTGCCGATCTGGAAGATGTTCCCGGCGGATCTGGGGCGGTTTTTGCGCCCATTCGATGCAGAACTCATGCATACACATCCACTAATAAAACAGCCCTAATACAGAACGGTTTTGACTTATTACCCCCCCCCCCCCTCCCACCCACCCCCCCCACCCCCCAAAGAAAAAAAAACCCAAACTCCACCACTTTCTCTCTACCTGCACCTTGCTGTTCACCTTACGTTCTCTCCTCGGTTTGCGCTCTATTCGCCTTCGCCAGCTGGGCGAAGTGCGGGAGACGGAGCAAACGTTTCCGCAGACGAGCCTCAGCGCGCAGGAACGGGTACCGGAGGAGCGCCCGCGACTCCGCTCCGCATTGCGAGTCACCTTCACTCCAGCAGCACACGGTGCACAGTGAGGACCTCACACCCAACCCGGAGTCCAGCTAAGCTGAGGTGTCTCCTCTGACGCGCCGGTTGTCGGAAGGGGACGATCGCGCTCACGGTTATTCTCCAAATGCAACCATTTTTTGTGATTGCGCGTTTCCATGAAGCGCCGACAGAACGGGCGACGGGCGATGCTTTCTCCGCCGCAGAGCGAGCTTCCCTGCGGAGGCGACACGACGCGGACGAGTTCGCAGCGCTCCAGCCGACACTCGACGCCTCTGCGCCCGGAGAAGAACCCTCAGACGTTCGGGGGGGACTTCATGCCTGGTCTCGCAGTCTCGGTTGCCTGTTTCTTCGAGCGTTGCCAGCTCGTCGGGAGGGCCTGTCTCTAACCTTGGAGAGGCAGCTGCTGCAGGCCTGACGTGGCTCTGTGGCTGCTGCGCACCCAAAGGACGGGAATACTAATAGGGCCCATCAAGTCAGACCTCCGCCCTGAGCCGTATGTGAGCTCCTAAACGTGTAAAATTCAGACTGCTGGACACTTTGCCCCCCCCCACACACACACAGTAAATAAGTATGATCAAATGAATTCAACATTCCAGTTAAGACTTAATGCGGTTCAACTGAAACTTTAGTTTAAATGGACCCGATTGTACGCATCTACTATGGCATCTGCAGGCCCACTTAAAGTGTGTTTGATTGTATGTTTTAAAAAATCTCTAATGCCAACCCTATAGCAAATATTATGATATTTTTATATACACACAGTCTGGTTTGTAGTGTTACTT
Organism: Gadopsis marmoratus; assembly: GCA_036023855.1. NCBI lineage: Eukaryota > Metazoa > Chordata > Actinopteri > Centrarchiformes > Percichthyidae > Gadopsis > Gadopsis marmoratus. Next base: position 4,513 of record JAVQJF010028598.1, on the reverse strand, counting down.
TATTGGAGTTCACACTGACTAAATGTATTTTGAGGTTGTTTATCATTGGAGTTAGTTTAGTTGAATATTTTTGAGAATAAGACTGGCAGCATGATGCTTCAAAATCTCATGTTGCTCAGTGGACTATATATTTAGAATATATCCATTTGGGATTGCTTTACTGCACTATCTCTGGGTACATCCCAACCACAGAGGTTTCACTTTATGTCCCAGGTGCCAGATTTCGTCGCCAGAGGTCATTCCACCAAGGCCCCGGACTTTGTTTGCCGTCCAACTGGCAACGCACCAGACCACTTCACTTCCACTTACATGGCACACACACACACACACACACACACACACACACACACACACACACACACACACACACACACAGCAACACACTTTATACCATATTTAATCAAAGAAAGTTAATGTAAAATAGAAAATGAAAACATACACATGATTGTAGTTCCGTCATTTACAAATCATTTGATAATACCTACAATTTATGCCGCAATTTATAAATAACTTAGAACTGGATTCATTACATCATAAATGATTTAATATTTTAGAAATTCATATAAATAATGTGTAAATCATGGCATTAATTAATGGCAAATATAAGATTTATCAGCACATTTATGATATATTAGTATCAAGTGTATGAAGATGATGTTTAGAATAAGTTAATTGTCATCAGCTAATGGCCTATACATGGACTTGCACTTTATTATTGTAAAGCTACACCAAATTGACAACAATATGTGCGCTGAGCGCACAAAGAGGATCAAAACACACCACTTTACGCTAATGCAAGTGAACATTTGGCATAAAACTGTGTCAGGAATAAAGTAATTAGTTGGCCGCAACACATGATTTCATTACCATAAATGGAAATCACTTAAAATGTACAAATTAATTTTAAAGCCACATCTACATACCTGTATGTGTTTCTGTGTAAACATAAGTTGTTATAAAATACAGTGACTTACTGTAGTAGAACCAAACATTTAATCCCTCCAGACGGGGCTTAAGAACAAACAAACACAATATTCCTTTTCATTGGGATCCCGCCCCCCAGCAAATTATAACATCTAGCAAGACATAATGAATAGATTAATGCAAGTGCCAATTAAAAAGGTTTTAGTAAAAAGGATATTAGTGGTGGCAAATCGGTACACAGAGGTTCATTAAACCATAAACAAATGTTCTCAACACATATCAGAGAACAAATCTTTCATTTAATTATGTTTTCTGCGGATGCATAAACATGAAAATCCACCCATAAAGTGCTCACTCATGTTGATTGTTGATTTTATTATGGTTTCCCTATTATTATTAATTTATGTTTTGCATTATAGTATCATCATGAGGACATGCAAAACTTGTGGGAATAACTGAAATGTGTTCTGTGAGATGTCATATTAACTCCCCTCCATACAGGAGCAGGACATGTTGTGCAATCCACATTACACGTGCATTGTGTGGAGACAAAGAACATCGGATCCCCCTACAACATTTCCCCATTTCAATCATTTATTAATAAGATCAAGCTGGCACACTGTTGTTGTCCCTCCACCATCCCACCTGCTTGAAATGCATTCATTGTTTTCTCATTAAACCCTACAGTTCAGTTTCCCCCTTTCCCCTATATATATATATATCATCAATGTCAGGGCTGTCAGAAAGAAGGGAAGAAGACGTAGCAAAGGAAGCAGAATAAGAAGAAGCCAATAACCCAGTTGACTGAGTAAATGTAGATGATGACCATGTCCATGTCAAAGTGCCAGCCTCGAGAGTCATCCTCATAGTCCATAGCGTCCAGACGGTAGCCTCCTCCATGGGGGAACTGTCGTCTAGCAATGGGACTGGACTGGCTCTGGAAGCCTGGTTTGGGTGACAAATGAGGCATCTCATACGGTGGTTTTCATTAAAGTGACACGCAAATCCTTTTTACAGTAGTTTTCACCTCACTTGAATTCATGTCAGTTAGTTTTCATGGTGGGAAAAAGCATCAAAATGTCAGGAATTAAGTATGTGTTGTAACTACTGAGGACGCAAATCATCTTGGGTTTGTTGGGTTGGGACCAGAATATCTAAAAATCTGACCAATCTGACCATTCTCCATCAGAATTACACAGACAGCTGTGAAACAACATTTAAACCATAAAATAGGAAGACAACAGTTACTGGAAATATTACTGAACTTACATTTACAGAGTTTGATTATTTGTAGTAAACACTTCTTGGGGGGGGAGTTCTGCTAGGGGGAATTAGGACTCATAACCTGAGTATTTTAGAAAATGAATGACTGAAACACTTTCAGTCTACTCCTGCAGCGGTATCAACCTTTCCAATGTCCATCCATCTGCTCAATTATTTTCCAAACAACCAATAGCCAAATATGGCTTCATACGGTGTCTCCATGTTGTGTTACTGCTTTCTTTGACACTGTGAACCTCAGGTGAAGTTTAGTGCATTGAGTCATATTTTGCTGAAAGTAATTGTTACCATGAGGGTAGAGTGTTTAATACTCAAAGAGAGATTTTGGATCCTATATGACTTTAATTTGTGTTACAATATCAGTAGTTGTACATAGGTTATAAACTAATTTGGGGGTTGGTACGTGACTGCTGCTCCTCAGGATATTCTCTAAGGGTTCGGTGTATAATAAGAAATTGCATGCTATAAAGTTGAAGCATTGTGTTCAGTGTACCATTTATGCCTTGTGAGGTCCTTTTAGGATAAATAGTTAGCAGGTACACTTGTGTTACACTTTCACAAGTATTTCACAATGTTACTTACAAAGAAAAAAGCAGTAAAGTTACAAATGTGTAATTTCCACGTACAGGGAATTAGAACTTGCCTCTGAAAATACGGAAGAGTTTTCGGCAGCTTGGTAGAGGCCACTTTGCACAACTTGCTTTCTGGAAATTCTGTTTGCGGGACAGGTATTCCTTTGGGAAGAATGTCCTTGCTGATTGGTTTAGCTCTGTAAAAAAGACAAGCTTAATATTATCAAATGGGAACATATCATTCACACCTCCACTTCTTGATAGCCTGGATGGATTATGTTTGATTTATTCAATACGTTCAGCAGATGCAGCATTACCAGACTCCCTCATTCTCTCCTTGTTCTGTTTCTGTGTGACCTTGGCTTTGGTAATCAACACAAGAATCAAATCTACAATCCTTATCGCCTAATCACTCACAAGAGCCCTTAGTGTGTCTGCAGTCCTCATAACCATGGCCACTCCGCCCTTTTATGGCCACAGCAGTGTCCCTGCTGCTCACTTTTTCCTACATACATCTAGAAGTAGGCCATAGTGAATCACAGAACGTCATAGCTTTGTCCAAATCAGACTACTTCCCATGTAATCAGTGTGCAGTGATCACGAGGTTACATAAAATACATATGCCACTATATAGCACATGTGTATAAATATTATTATTACAGTTGTAATGGTGTCATATTGTTGTCTGTTTTTGTCATATCACAATGCATTTTCCAACCAGTTGGACTACCACTTCTTATTTCCATCAGAACGCACTAAATCAAAGTGCTCAGTTTGCGTTTGATTTTGTCTTCTCGGTCTGGGTGACTCATCTGGTCAGAGCTGAACTAAAGGTCTACTCTGCTCCCTATGGGACATCTGCAGCTGGGCCCTCTGAACAATCTGCAGCTTAGATGTCATCTGTGAAACAGCCAACGGATGTAGGAATACACATATAGCTGCAAATATACATGTAACCCTGTGTGCACGTTTACTGTTATATTATACTGTCATGGATTATTCTAGTCTTTTTATCCACCTCACATTATCCAATCTAGAATGCTGAGTAGAGACACAAGTAGAGGTGGTAGGTATTTCAAATCATGTCAATTGTAAGTGTAAGTGTTTTCTGCCGATTAGCTCACCCTTTTGGAAGAAGACATGTGTGATGATTGTTCTGCAGAGGGGGCAGGGGGTGTTGGTGGGGCTGTTCTTAGCCAGTGTCCTCAGACAGGGTTCACAGAAGATGTGGTTGCAGGGGTGACACATGTAAGGGCTGAAGTAGACATCCAAACACACAGCGCAGATGTAACCTTCTCTGTCCCCGGCACTCGCGTCCTCGTCATCCTCACTGCTGCTGCTGCTGCTGCTGCTGGAAGGGTTCCCTGTCGAGCTCTGGGAGAGGAGGAAAGGCAGAGGGGGGAAAGATGTTTTTAAACAATGAAAGATAAAATGGATTGTAGAACGCTAATAGATACAGTGCCTTGAAAAAGTATTTATACCCCGTGATCATTTCCACATTTTGTGACGTTACAAGCACAAACATAAATGTATTTTATTGGGATTTTATGTGATAGACCAACACAAAGTAGAGTAGTAGGTGACCTTTGAAGGAAGTTGGTTGCACTGGACTTTATGTAGGGGTATCAGAGTAAAGGGGGCTGAATACATATGCATGCCACACTTTTCAGATATTTATTTTTAAAAAATCTTTTACACCACGTATAAAATATATTTTTTAAAAACATTACGTTTTC